>VMDO01032255.1:0-19198 GCA_007922755.1 Pedetes capensis | reverse complement strand
CAACAAATTATGGATAACACTTCGGAAAATGGGAATACCAGAACACCTAATTGTGCTCATGAGAAATCTGTACATGAACCAGGAGGCAGTTGTTCGAACAGAACAAGGAAACACTGAGTGGTTTAAAGTTGAGAAAGGTGTGCGTCAGGGCTGTATACTTTCACCCTATCTCTTCAATTTATATGCTGAGCAAATAATCAGAGAAGCTGGACTTTATGAGGAAGAACCTGGCATCAAGATTGGAGGAAGACTCATTAACAACCTGCATTATGCAGATGACACCACTTGGCTTGCTGAAAATGAAGAGGATTTAAAACATTTACTGATGAAGATCAAAGATCATAGCCTTCAATATGGGCTACGACTAAACATCAACAAAACAAAAATCCTTACTACTGGGTCAGCACGCAACTTCACAATAAATGGAGAAAAGATTGAGGTTGTCCAAGATTTTACTTTGCTTGGCTCTATAATCAACACCCGCTTAAGCAGCAGTCAAGAAATCAAAAGACGCATTGCTCGAGGAAAAGCTGTGGCAAAAGATCTCTTTAGAGTATTGAAAAGCAAAGATGTCACATTGAAGACGAAGGTGCATCTGACTCATGCCATGGTATTTTCAGTGGCATCATATGGTTGTGAAAGCTGGACATTGAACAAAAGAGACAGAAAAATAATTGATGCTTTTGAATTGTGGTGCTGGAGACATCTATTGAATATACCATGGACTGCCAAAAGAACCAACAGATCTGTCCTAGAAGAAGTACAACCAGAGTGCTCCTTGGAAGCAAAAATGGCCAAACTGCGTCTTGCATATTTTGGACTTGTAGTCAGGAGAGAACAATCCCTGGAGAAGGACATCATGTTTGGAAGAGTGGCAGGTCAACGGAAAAGAGGAAAACCCTCCACCAGATGGATTGACACAGTGTGTTCCATAATGGTCTTAAACATAAATAAGATTGTTTGCCTGGCACAGAATCGGCAAGTGTTTCGATCTGCTGTACATAGGGTCGCTATGAGTCGGACTCGACTCTACGGCACCTAACAACAACAACAACAATCTTATAAGTTATACCACAGGGTCACTTGCATTTTCATATTCAATGCAGCATTCTTATGGCAGGGGTATGGAATCAACCAAGATGTCCATCAACAGAGGAATGGATAAAAAGGTGTGGTATATATATACAATGGAATATTACTCAGCAATGAAAAAGAATGAAATTATGTCATTTGCTGCAAAATGGATGGCACTGGATAATATCATCCTAAGCAAACAATCTCATACCCAAGAACGGAAATACTGTGTGTTCCACTCATATCTATTAGCTAAAGCTAACTTAAAGGAAAGAACAAATAAAAGCTATAAATACATAGCTATATAATAGGGAACAATCAGACTTATTTAAGAAGGAAAAATCTTCATAGAAAAAGAGGAGGGGTCTAGCTGGAGGGAGCAAATATTGTGGAAGGGAGCATGAGGAGAGGAAATAATACAGGTGATTAAAGGAAAAGAGGACAATCACAAATTATATGATGCAACTACATGGGTAAATATGTGGGACAAAACAGGTGAATATAACCCATAATTTTATAGGAAACTGTAACCAAAAGTGACATAATAGGTGCACAGTAGAACTAGAAAAACCCTTAGTACTCTGTACCCTACTAACATTGATTCATAAAAATAAGGGGCCAGGAGCCAAAGTAGCATCTAGTCTAGTGAGAACTGTGGCAGATCTCTGACCTAGAGAATTATGGGATAATAAATTTTGTTGTTTGAAAATGCAGTATTTGTGGTGGTGTTAAAACTGCCATATACACATAAAATTAATACAAAAGTTTTAACATGACTTACTACTTTCTAAGTTATTTCAAACTATACTACAGGGCCATAGTGGCAAAAACAGCTTGGTACTGGCATAAATATAGGCATTAAGATCAATGGAAAAGAATTGAAGACCCAGAGATACATCCCCACAATTATAGCCATCTAGTCTTTGCCATGGGGCTAAGGACATTCATTGGAGAAAAGATAGCTTCTTCAACAACGGTGCTCTCAAATTAGATATCCATTTGCTGAAGAATGAAAACAGACTCCTGTCTCTCAAACTATGAAAGGATCAACTCAAAATGGATCAGAGCTATTAAAAGAAAAGTGGGAACATACACCTCCAACACATAGGCATTCACAAACATTTCCTTAACAAGACTCCAATTACACAGGAAACTGTACCAAGAATCAACAGATGTTATTATATGAAGCTAAAAAGCCTCTGTTCAGCAAAGGAAACAACAGAGTAAAGGGTGCACCTACAGAGTGGGAGAAAATCTTTGCTTCCTACACATTTGACAGGGACTAATTTCTAGAATTTACAAATAACTTAAGAACTCAAACACCAAAATAACAAATACCCAAGTGGGCAATGGAACTGAACAGATACTTCTCAAAAGAAGAAATATGAATGGACATTAAGCACATGAAAAAGCACATGAAAAACATTAAAAAGAATGTTAAGGAAATGCAAACCAAAACTATACTGAGATTCCATCTCCAGTAAGATTGGCCAAGATTAACAAAACAAATAATAAATTCTGGCAAGGATGCAGAGAGAAATAGGAACACTTTTAAATACTACACTGCTGGTGGGACTGTAAATTCAGCCACTTTGGAAATCAATATGGAGTTACCTTAGAAAAACAAGAAAAGAACTTCCATACTAACCAGCTGTACCACTCACTCCTGGGAATATACCCAAAGGAAGATAAGTCATCATACCACAGAGACACTTGGACTTCCATATTTAATGCAGCACTCTTCACAATCTCAATGGTATGGAATCAACTCTGATGTCCATCAACAGATGAGTAAATTAAAAATGTGGTATATAAAAACAGTAGAATATTATTCAGCAGTAAAGAAGAATGAAATTATGTCATTTACAGCAAAATGAACGGAACTGGAGAGCATCATTTTAAGCGAATTAGCCTAGACTCATAAAAGAGAAATACCATATGTTCTCACTCATATGTGGGAGCTAAATCTAACTTAAAGGAATAGATAGATAGATAGATAGATAGATAGATAGATAGATAGATAAAAATGAACATTCGTAACTGTCTAAGAATGGAAAATACAAGCAGATCAGAAAGAGGTAGGAGGCTATCAGAGGGTGGGAGCAGAGGTTGTGGAAGGGGTACAGGAGGAGAAATAATGAAGTAAAGAGGGAGAGGAAAATCCTAAAATACAAGACACAACTATATGAATGCATGAAAAATTAGGAGGAAGAAATCAATGAGAATATAACCCATGTTGCATACAATTTTCATTACATGTTAATTAAAATTCCTACTATTTTTTCTTCTTATTTTTTAATGTTCTGTCAAATATGTAAGATGATGAATGTGTAAGCAAAAGTGATTTAATAGTTGCATAATGGGTGTAGCCAATGACTTATTACTCTGTACTCCACCAACATTAATAAATAAAATAACTGCAAAAAGAAAAAAAGAAATCCCAATATTACTAGCCAGTAGGGATCTAGGAAAATAAGACAGAAATGGTCCAGCATATCTTTTAAATGTTATTGATTCACAGCCCACACAAGGGCTTACTAACCATCTGTTCATTATTATTAACAAACGAATCTTAGTGAAGCCACATGTTGACTTGCAGATTTCAGTATAGAAAAATGGCAATAATGTTTGTATGATGTGAAATAGAACTCTTAAGTTATGATTAGTAGTATTTATAGATAATAGCCAGTTTTATACCTAATTCAGCAAATTTGTCCTAAAACTGCCTTTAAATAGCACTTTTCTAATACTCTTGGAATGTTTTTAACATCTTACTTGTTTCCTCATTAATTAATGAACTAAACATAATCTTTGCCATGTTTTAATTTTGTACTTGCATGATAGTCAAATATAAAATTATGTTTTATTAGTATCACCTAAATAATGATTCAGCAAACTGGCTTGTGGACCAAATCTGGCCCGGTGACTATTTTTATAAATAAAGGCTCTATTGGACTTCAGTCACACTTGTTCATTATATGTTGCCTCTGGCTGCTTCAGTGTAGTTCTTAGAAGATTAAAGTGAAGTAGATCCAAATACTTCACATATTCACATATGTTTCTAAATTATTGATGCAATTTCACATGCATTCTTATTAGTAGAATGCTAGGTTGTTCATTTAAAATCCCAATAAATGTCCTAGGGTTTAGGCAAAGGCCCAGAATACATTTTCTAATTTTCAATTTTCATACTCTCTGGAATAATCACCTCTATAATCTTGTGGATCTATTCCTAAACATAGAAAATGTAGATATAGCACTGTGTGGTGAAATTATTTTATTTATTTATTTATGTATTTATTTATTTATTTTGTGGTACTGGGGGTTGAACCCAGGGCCTTGCACTTTCATGCTCTGCAAGGGCTGGACCACTGAGCAGCACCCCCAGCCGATATTTTTTTTTTTTTTTTTTTTTTTACTTTTTGAGACAGGGTCTCGCTCAGTTATACAGACTGCCTCTGGTCTCCAACTTGTGATCCTCCTACCTCAGCCTCCTGAGCCACTGGGATTACAAGTGTGCGCCACAGTACTGGGCTCTGTGGTGAAATTATTTGCAACTGAATGCTTCATGTGGCTATGACATTCTTTTATGTATGTAGAGAGTACTTTATGCTTAAGCATACACTTACTCTCTTATTGGGTATAGACTCCATCTGGCTTAATTTGAATCCAAGTCTGTCTCCTGAGCTTTGGTTCTATTCAGGTTTTGTCTGTTTCTTCTTACATGTGCTAAGGACACATTTTTCTTAAAAAAAAAAAACAAAAACAAAAACAAAATACTATCATACTATCAGTTTCACCTCACATCTACCCTTATCTAATTCCATTCTGGGCAATCTCTTTTTGGCATCTACCAAATCTACCCAAAACTTACTATTCATGAGAAAAATTTGGGAATTAGCCTACTTCCTCCCATCTCTTTTCTTTGCAGCAGTACCAATATGTGGTGGCCCATACTTTCTGATCATATGCTTGTTGTTGTTAGGTGCCTTCTAGTCGGTATCCAACTCAAAGCGACCATGCCTACAACAGGTGAAACAATATTGTCAGTGATTTTCTGCTGTTCATAGGGTTTTTCAATGGCAGATTGATTTTTGGTAGTGGGTTGCTGGGTCCGTCTCCTGAGCTTACATCACCTGGTGTTCCCAGATGGCCTCCCATCCAAGTACTAACCAGGACTGACCCTGCTTAGCTTCTAAGATCTGACAGGATTGGATGCCACAGGGCTGTGGATGCAGGCCTGATCATATACTAGCTATTTCCTATTCATTTCTTAGCCGTTTTATTTATATTAATGTGGTAATAATTAAATGAAGAAATTGAGACAGATTAAAAAAATAGTAAAGCAAGAGTGGGAAAGGTTGATGTAGAAGATGTAAGGTCTTTTGTTATTTGCTATGATATATTTACTATAATGTATTTAATGCAAAGGTTTTTAATATTTGCTAAATAATATCCATATCTTAAGAATCATCTCAGTAAGATTACCAGTGTATATTATTTATAGAATTCACAAGATACATTCTCAATTATGACATATAGGAACAATTATTTCCTTTTCTGAGAATCAGAATAATTTTTCTTCAGGTTAAACATCAAAAATTTAGTATATAATACTAAAAACACAAAAACCTTCTGTGACACCATTTCTCATTATATACCTCAAGTAAATCTGGTGAATAAAATGACAGAATAGGATTCATTCCACTGATCATAGTAAGTAATTCTCTTCCAAGTATCCTTTATTTCTCCCCAAATGTCTTTTTATTATCATTGAAATGTTTGATAAGTGAAGAGAGACTAAAGACTAGCAGTCACAGTCCTTCAAAAGTACCTAGATCACAAATATTTTATAAATTGTGTTAACATTAAGTCTGATAACGTTGTCCTATTTAAGAAGCTGACTTAGGATGCCTTGAAAAAGGACCTTGTCATATCTCTCTTTTGTCACATTACCATCCCCTGTTTCTCTTTGTACCTCTACATGACTGTGCTATTGCTCATTTCTCACCTACAGAAATAATAGACACCTCTGTAAAAAATGTTGTTTCCACTGAGTTTATTCTATGAATCACTAGAATTACATTTCTCAAATACATATTTGATCATGCCATTTTCTTTTACAGTGTTTTGTTGTACCCAGTACTGGTAGGTCAAATACTAAATATGATACCTGAGACCCACAAACATTGAAATGTGTCTCTTTCTGCAGACAGCATGCTGTTCCATATATTTCTTTAGAGTTGAGTCTTTGTTTTCTTTCTGCCTCATAAAATTATTCTTTTTTGCTATAACTCCAGAATATATTCCTTCATGAGCAATAACTAACATATTCTCTGTAAAGGAGATTTTTGTTTTAAACTGAAGGGAAGTTTATACTCAATAATTATACAAAGACTCTGTGTAGGATCTTGAAGTGTTCTGGGCACATTTTTTATGATCTTCCTGTTTAATGCCACCTCTATGTATCTATGTACACTGTGAACAATTGTCACCTATGTCTTTTCCCAATCTTAGATGGCAAATTTCCTGAAAGAATTCACATCTACCATTCAAGTAAGCCTGGAGAGGTACCACTGTGGCATCCAATCCCATCAGATCTCTGAAGCTAAGCTGGGTCTGGCCTGATTAGTACTTGGATGGGAGACCACCTGGGAACATGAGGTGCTGTAGGCTTGGGAAAAGGACCCAGAACTAACTCCCCCATAAAAGAAACCAATCAGCCATTGAAAACCCTATGAATAGCAGAGAAGCACTGACAATAGTGTTTCACTTGTTGTATATAAGGTCACTCTGAGTGGGACACGGACTCCATGGCACATAACAACAACAACTCAAGTAAGGATTTGGGGTTGGAAATAAAAATCTGAATGTTGTCAGCATAAATATGGAATTTAAATCTATTTTTATTCGATCATGCTAAGAATGGGTGTGGATATAGAGGAGTAGAGAATGAGAAAGGAGAGAAAATAGGAAGTGGAAAGGAGTAAAGAGCAGAGGAGATCAAGATCCTAAGACACTCTGAAATGATAGTTGAGGAACATGAAGAATAAATACTAAAAAAGAAAGAATGGGAAGCAGTGGCCAGCAAAGTGAAATTATACTAGGACTGTAAAGTATTTTTTAAATCTAAGTAAAGAAAGCATTTCAAGATGAAGAGTAAGAATTGGATACTGGACTTGGGAACTTCAGAGTCTTTTGTGAATCTAAATCATTGGTAAGTTTTAAAGGACTACATGAGAGAAAGTTTGATAGGAGAGGAAAAGGAGATAGGGAATAATGACACTGCCTTTGAATACTTTATCAAAGATTCATAGCAAAATTGGAAACTGGAGGGGAATGAGGTAGGTCAAAAGAGGTTGTTTGGTAATTATTTGTAATCATATATAGTAAGGTAGGTGTGCATAAGAAATGGTGGTATGATCCAACCTGGAGGGAAAACTTACAGATGTGCTAAAATTTCACTATTCTGTTGCAGTATAATTATCCCTATTATAACAGCAGGACACTTAGGAACAGAAGGCATAAGAATGGTATGACTCTTCAAATTGAATAAAAATTTTCACATTTATTACTTTATTTAATCAACTTCACATAAGCCACTAAGGTTAAATAGCTAGCATAGTGAAGAAACCATGAAGCTAGGCTTCAATCCCTAGAATTCTGACTCCAGAGTCTCACATTAGAAGGGTAAAATTAGAGACAGGAAGTGAATCAGAGAAGAAAAACCAAGGACTTCTCTTCTGAGGCCTTTTAATGATCTAGGAGAGGAAAACTAGAATACTTCAATAGTCACCCCCCTACACCCATCAATAAATATGTTGTTGTTAGGTGACGTCGAGTCGGTATCTGACTCATAGCGACCCTCTGTACAACAGGGAAAACACTATTGTCAGTGCTTCTTTGCTGTTCATAGGGTTTTCAATGGCAGACTGATTTTTGGGAGGGGATTGCCAGGTCCTTCTCCCAAGCCTACAGCTTCTGGTGTTCCCAGGCGGTCTCTCATCCAGGTACTAACCAGGCCTGACCCTGCTTAGCTTCTGAGATCTGACAGGATCGGATCCCACAGGGCTACAGCTGCAGGCATCAATAAATATACACATGTTAAAATATTGTAATATATATATATATATATATATATATTTGAAAATCTTTAAATTGTGTGTGTATATATGAAAAAATAATATACTAAATGTAAATCTGTATAAAAACCAGTAATTTCAGTGAGGTTAATAAATATAATTTTGATGAGAGATTAGCATTCAAGACAGACTGTCCAGGAAATAACACAGATTAGCTGAAGAATAAGAAAAGAGGAAGGGCAGAAGGAGAAGAATTAAATCAGCCATATCACTTTTCTTGTTGTTTATATTGTTGACCTATTTTCTACAGTCAATTTTTAAAAACAGAAGAGAACTCTGTTTACCTTGCAGGCTACAGATCTTCCTGTACCTCCCCACCACATGTTCTCCCTCATCTGAATGAACCCAGCAAGCTCACTATTACTATTAGCATAAATGAATTCCACATTTTTCCTTCTCCTCCTAGACAACTTTTTTCCCATTTGTCTTTTTCAACTACTATATGGCCTTTAACTTTTCCTTTCAGCATTATCTCAGTTACTGTTTCCCTTGAGAATCCCTTTCTAGCTTTTCCAAGCCAATTGACAGTTTCCCCCTAGGTGTTTACATAGCACTGCAGCACTACTTTAAAGCAATAAATTTATTTGTCTGTGTTTTCAGGACAACGTGGACTCTTTGAGGGCAGGATTGTGATTTATCTCTCTTTTCCCTTTTTACTAGGCGAGTACCTTGTTCCTGGGAAGTGTTTAATTATCATTTAGGGAACAGAAATAACTGAATAAAGAAAAATTGACATATTAGAAACCCAAGTCCAAAAATCATGTTAACAATTATCTGTGATGCTTACTTGGATATGTCATAAGAATTTTAGGCTTTTTTTAATTTTTAATTTTTTTTTTCTGTACTGAGGGTTGAACCCAGGGCCTCCTGCTTACATGTTTTCCAAGTACTGTACCACTGAGCTGCACCCCCAGCCCATGTTGTTGTTTTTTGTTTTGTTTTGTTTTGTTTGTTTGTTTGCTTTTTTTTTTTTTTTTTTTTTTTTTTTTTTTTTTTTTTTTTTTTTTTTTTTTTTTTTTTTTTTTTTTTTTTTTTTTTTTTTTTTACTTTTTGAGACAAGGTCTCACTACATTATGCAGCTGGCCTCTGGTCATGAACTTGTGATCCTCTTGCCTCTGCCTCCTGAGTCACTGAAATTACAGGTGTGCACCACCACACACAGCTGAATTTTAAGCTTAATATCAACTAAATAAGGGCTTAATATTTTTCTAATTCCATCTCCTTATTCATTCATTTATTCAATAAGTTATTCATGTATTTAGCATTTATTGAGTGACTGTGTACCAAACTATATTTGGTGGCCATCAGACTACCAGTACCATCACCTACACTTTTATTCAAACAGGAATCTTCTGCACTTCCTTATTTCTCTCTTTCCATTTCTTCATATCTAATTATTTAATCAGCACATCTTGTTCCTTTTATGTCCAATATATCTGGAACGTGTCAGCTTGTCTACATCACCAAGTTCACTCCTTTGATCTGTGCTGTCACCAAATCTTATCTAATTATTGAATTCTCCTCTTAACTTGTGTCTTTACTTAAGTCTAATCTCTTTTAATCCATACTCCCATGGAGTGGAGAATTAAAATTCTAAAATATGAATCAGAACACATTGTTACTCTATTACAGTACTTCAACAATTCCAATTTCATTTAGTTCAAAACCCCTAACTATTTCCTGTGAGTCTAACAGGTGTCCATGACCTAGTCCTCTGGTTATTCATTTATGTTGCTGCCAGCTGCAGCCCAACCAGTACAGTCTTCTTTTATTTCACTGAACACTACTGCTTAGTTCTAACTTTATGACATTTCTTATGATTTTTCTATCTATACTCTCCTGCTCATTGGAAATGTTCTCTATTATCTTGTATAGCTCAGTCTAAATATCACCCATTGAGAGAGGTCTTTTATAACTACTTTATCTGTAGTAGATTTTCATTATTTTTTTCTTTCATCCTATTATTTCTTCCATGAAGCAGGCTTCTTTTTACATAATTGAACATTTTTCTAATTATATGTTGTTGTTTCTGTTCTACCACATGCAGGTAAGAACTAAGTTCCTTGGTGAATGTTAATTCATAGCAAAGTACTTGGCATGTAATTGAGGCTTAATAAAATTTTTCTGAATAAGTAAATGAATGAGTGAAAAGAGAAAGGTAAAATTCAATGACTCACTGTAAAACTCACCCTAAAACAGATGTTACATTTCAAAAATAGAGCTAGAAAATAAAATTGTATGTAGAATTTTTACTTTATTACTCAATGACTGTATCAAATTAAACAATACTGTATTATATAAGTTATATTAAGTAAAATATATTAAAATCATCTGGAAAAGATAGTTCTTTGATTTAAATAATAAAACACTAATAAACATAAAATATACTCCAAAATATATAAGAGAAGTTAATATGTTGAAAAGCTCCAAAAATATTGTTAATATAGAGTCAGGCAGAGACTTCTTTGTTTAAATTCTGAGCATATTTTAATATAGAAACCAATTCTGATAACTTCATAAATTCAAGAAAAATTTGAAACTATTGATCTCATTCTCTATGTTATTTTCAAATTAATAGACAGCTAAATACTAAGTACTTCCAAGTAGTGTGTGGTGCTAAGTGAATACAATTCCTGAGGCACAGAGGAAATCTCAACTAAATTGCATACTTTTTGATGTCAAATTGAGTAATATGATACTTTATCAAATCTCAAATACATGTCTTTTTAAAACACTCAGTTTACTGAAACATAAATATATTTGAAAAAGTTAGTGATCTGCTATAAGGCTATCTTCTATTTGGCAGTAAGCAGTGCAGTTTTTATATTTTCTCAGCCATGATAATGTCAGGTATGAACAGTTGAACAAAGAAATCATATTAACATACATAGTTGTTGTTGTTATGTGTTGTCGAGTAGGTGTCCGACTCATAGCAACCCTACATACAAGAGGTCAAACACTATTGTGTGTGTTTCTCTGCTATTCATGGGGTTTCCAATGGCAGATTGTTCTTTGGGAGTGGGTTACCCGGTCTGTCTCCCAAGCCTATAGCACGTGGTGTTCCCAAGTGGTCTCCCATCCAAGTAGTAACCAGGCCCGATCCTGCTTACCTTCCGAGATCTGATAGGATTCGGCACCACAGTGGTACAGCTTCAGGCCTAACATTCATAAGGAATACTGAGTTTTTATATAAACAGAATTCAACATGTACCTTCATATTTTTCTTTGGCATAAACTGGAACAACAGAAATTCAGTGATGCCACTTGATAGGCTTGATATATCGGAGGGGCACTTTCATCCTTTGAACGTAAAGATTCCCTCTTTTTATAGGACACCAGGGTGGGATCAAAGTACAGAAGGCATGGAGAAGATAGGTTAGACTACTTTTTTCCATGATTTAGGGAAATAACTCTGTTTTCCTTTAGACATTCAAAGACAAAGAAAGTACTTAGCCAAAAATGTATAAGATCAAGTGGTAGGCCAGTCCTCTATTACTGAGCTATACTTCCAGCATCCCCCCTTTTCAGGTTTTTTTTTTTTTTTTTTTTTTTGAGACAGGTCTCATTAAATTGCACAAGCTACTCTGGTCTGGAATTCATAGGCCCCCTGCTTTAGCCACCCCATTTGGAGGATTACAGGCATGTACCATGGCTTGTTCCCCTATTAAGTTGATTTAAAGATGAAAACGAATGTTAACTTTATTAACATAATAATAAGATAGAGATTTGTGATGACATTTCCATTCACTCAACAAATATTTACTGGTGACCTGATAAAGTACTATGTTAGGCATTAAGGGGAGAAAGATAAATGAAGAAGCTCATGCAGCTTCATGTCAAGTAGGAAATTATAAACTACATGTAAAAACACATGGGACAACATGGAAATATAGAAGTGTGGCAGATATCCCAAGGAAACTTCAGGAATAAGTATATACTTCTGTGTAATGTTAAAGAATGGCTATAAAATCAATATAGTTGAAGAGAGAGTGGAGGATGAAGAACAAAATATAGGAAAGGGAGTTGAAAGCACAAGGATTTTAGTGGAGAATTGCAACCCAAAACTAGAAATAAAAATTATGTATTGACCTTAGTTTTCATTTATGCTGGAGAAATATTTAGTGAGTCATATTAGTCATAAAATGGAACATGGAATCTGGTACTAGGCCATGAATTTGTTATTTCAAAGATAAAATATAACCAGTAATTTTGTATAGCACTTTTACTTTATGCATGTTTTGACTTTTTATAGCTTTAAAATTTTACTTTTTAATAAATTTATAGTAGCAGTGTGCATGTTACCCATCTCATATCACCATTACTGATGACATTAAAATAATTCTTAAGATAAATTTAATGATAGCTTCCATTTACTGAGATCTTTATTATGAATACTATATTAAATTCTTTGTGTATTATAATTGTATTCCTCTAAGATAATCAAAATAAGATTAATGTGCATAGAACAATGACAGATTAAAGAAAGAAACAAGAGAAATTAGTAACTTCATCATCTCAGTAGGCATTCATCAAATAGAAGGATTTTGAATTTTCCAAAGAAAGAACCTATGAGAAGTCTATGTTTACAATGATATCCAAGACACATTCTGGAAACAAGTACCCGGTGAGGCTGTGCCTTGGGAGTAAGAAGGGAAGATTTTACATGATAAGATTGAAAAAGCACAGTCAGTTCAAATAATCCATGTGTATGCATTTGTTTAGAAGTGTGGAGTGAGCCAGTGCATGGTGACACACACTTGTAATCCCAGAGGCTCTGGAAGTAGAGGCAGGAGGATTGCAAGTTCAAGAACAGAGACAGTCTGTATAACTTAACGAGACCTTGTCTCAAAAAGTAAAAAAAAAAAAAAAAAAAAAATGGGCTGGGGGTGCAGCTCAATGTTTTAATACTTGCAAAGCATGCAAGCACGAGGCTGTGGGTTCAATCCGTAATACTGCAAAAAATAAAGAAAGAAATAAAAATTAAATAAGTATGAAGTGTATCTGTCAGCCTCAGAATTTTCTATTTTAACTAAAGGAATAAAAGAACTTCTTATGAAGATAATATCAAGATCACTCTGAAGTTCTATATTAAGATGTTGTTTTCATGATGCACAGAGTTTTCCATAGTATATTTCTGGAATTGAAAGAAAGCCAAGGAAACATGCAAAAAAGCAAAATCAGATAAATGACATTACATCAACCTTAAAATCTTCTGTGCTCAAAAGACACAATTGGTATAAGGAAAGACACCTACAGTATGGAAAAAATATTGTAAATCATATCAGAGGTAAATATCAGCAATATATAAAACTCAACTCAACAACAAAATATCAAATAACCCAAATAAAAATGAGCAAAATACTTGAATAGACATTTCTCCCTAGGTTATATGCAGATGGCTATAAATCTCTGATAATATGCTTATTATAACTGATCTTCAGAGAAATGCAAACCAAAACCATAATGAGATATTGCCTCATCTGCACTAGGGTGGCTACTATCAAATACCATGATCAGAACAGAAAATAACAAGTATTTTGGAGAACTTGGAGAAATTGAAAACCTTGTGCCTATTGATGGGATTGTAAAACAATGCAATGATTATGGCAAACGGCTGTTCATCAGTATTTAACAGAATTCCCATATGATTGAGAAATCCCACTTCTGGATAAACATCCAAAAGAATTGAAAACAAAAGTTTGAAGAAACATTTGGACACCCATGTTCATAACAGCAGTATTCACATTGTGAATATTTATAAACAGTCCAATCTCCATCATCAGGTGAGTGGAGCAAAGCAGGATGTATATGTACAATGAGGTATTATTAAGCCTTAAAAAGGAAGGAGGTCTTATCCCACACTACAAAGTGTACTAAGCCAATCACAAAATTACAAATATTATATGATTATAGATATATGAGCTATAAGTAGTAGTGAAATTCATAGACAATAAAATGGCAGTTACAAAGATGGTAAGGGAGTGGGAAGAGGGAAGTTGTTTAATGAATATAAGTTTTAGATTTTCAAAGTTCTGAGGATCAGATTCATAATAATATGAATATAATTGACAATACTGATAATGCATTTAAAAATGGTTAAGATGGCATATTTTATGTGATTTTGCCACTTTTAAAAAATCAAGTTGACCAAGTGGGAAATACCAACATTTATAAAGGGAAAATTTTTGTAGTTTGAAGGCTTAATCAGTTTATCTACGAATAAATATCAAAATACTTTTCTTACTGTGGATTAAATTGAAGAAGTAGGCAAACTTTTACTTATTCCCACTTTTCTACTTTATTTTTAGCTCTTAGAAGTAATGCTTTATATAGACTTGTTGTTGTTGTTGTTAGGTGCCCTCGAGTTAGTATCTGACTCATAGCGACTCTCATGGGGTTTTCAATGGCTGACTCTTTCGGGATTGCCTTGGGAGTGGATTGCCAGGTCCTTCTCCCATTTTTGCGGTGCTGGGAATTGAACTCGGGACCTCAGAGACTACAGCACAGTGCTCTACCAACTGAGCTAAATCCCAGCCCTTTATATAGGCTTAAACCTTTGTTATTATTTAGTGCTCTATGATGGCCCAATGTGCTCTATGAATTAAGTACATTTTAATTTTAAGAGAAAGGTGTGAGGTTAAGGCAGTGCCCATCCCATCATAATATTCATGAAGCCAGTCCTGTATACAGAAAACTAAAAGTTTTGGTTTAGAGAAGCCTATTAGAATATAGTTAGTTAAGTATGGGATATATGTTACAAATGCCCAGGATTCTATATGTATGCATGAACATTTGATTACCTACACATATACCTATACTGAAATATATTGTGGTTGTTGTTAGGTGTCAAGTCCACCTCCTAGCGACCCTATGTACGACAGATTGAAACATTTCCCGATTCTGTGCCAGGCACATGATCTTATTTATATTTAAGCCATTTGCTGCCAAAGCTGTGTCAATCCATCTGGTGGAGGGTTTTCCTTTTTTTCCGCTGACATGCCACTCTCCCAAACATGATAGCTTGCTCCAGGGACTGGTCTCTCCTGACTACATGTCCAAAATATGTAAGATGCAGTCTAGCCATCCTTGCTTCCAAGGAGCACTCTGGTTGGACTTCTTCTAGAAGAGATCTGTTGGTTCTTTTGACAGTCCATGGTATGTTCAGTAGTCATCTCCAGCACCATAACTCAAAAGCATCAATTCTTCTCATGTCTCCCTTGTTCAATGTCCAGCTTTCACAATGATATGATGCAACTGAAAATACCATGGCATGAATCAGTTACACCTTCGTCTTTAATGTGACATCTTTTCAAAACTCTAAAAAGATATTTTGCCACAACATTTCCCAAAGTAATACTCTTTTGATTTCTTGAATGCTGCTTACAGGTGTTGATTGCAGAACCAAGTAAAGCAAAATCATGGACAACTTCAGTGTTTTCTACATTTATTGAAGTTGCATACTGACCCAATTGTAAGGATTTTTGTTTTGTTGATGTTCAGTTGCAATTCATACTGAAGGCTATGATTTTGATTTTCAATAGTAAATATTTTAAATCCTCTTCATTTTCAGCAGAGATGTGTTATCAACACAGGCTGTTAATGGGTTTTCCTCCAATCCTGATGTTGCATTCTTCCTCATAAAGTCCTGCTTCTCAAATTATTTGCTCAGCATATAAATTGAAGAGATATGGTGGGGGGCGGAGTCAAGATGGCAGACAGATAACACACACCTTCTGTTCCGGAGCAATAAGAAGCCTCGATTAGGGGTTTAAAAATCAAATTGAATAAATAGAAACAGAGATAATTTAGTTTGAGAGATAGAGAATGAAACTAGGCGTACACTGAAATCAAGGATTAGGCTTCAGAGGAACTACACAGTGGCCAGCAGCGGGACCGCCACCATTTTGCCATCACACAGGGAGCGGATAGAATCCCAGAGACTTGGAGGGGATTTCACGCACACGCACCCACGGGCCTGGACCCAACACGGAGTGCAACCTTGGCAGCACACTCTCACCACGCCTGCGGGACACAGACTGCAGTTCCTAGGTGAGTCACCGTGAGGGGGCACACAAACACCCTCCATAGCGGCCGTGGAGCGAACGGGGGAAGCCGGTGCCAGTGACCCGCGTCTAGAGCTGAGACTTGGCTCCCCCCCTTCTGTTGTGGCGGGTCAGGCCTACGGTCGCGAACTCCACAGAAATTTGGGCACACATATACCCAGATCCCAGACACATCAGAGGTGAGCCCAAATAACCCCACTGTGCTGCGGAGAGGTCTGGGGCTTGTGGAGGCGTCTAAGTCGCACGCGGCCAGGGAGCTCCTTTTCGGCGGAAACTGGCAGTGCAGCTCACCACTGGCGGAGAAGTTCTGAGCGTAACCGCAGCACAGGACAAGGCTGTGGGGACGAAATCTCTGATTTGGGGAATTGGAGCGCCATCTACGTGGGACAGGGAGAACTTCAGGGAAGACCCTACAGGTTTCACTACCTCTTGAACAGTACAGTAGTCGCGGAGTGTTTCATGGAACAGTCTCTTTGAGCACTCGGGCCCCAATCAAGTCCAGATTGTTATGAAGAGCTTGGCTATATGGACCCAATAAGACCTATGGTTACTGCGGATTGTGTGGAAATACTGCCACCCTGAGCTCTATTGGGAGCATTGCACCCTGCATTATCGAATCCACTTGGTCAAACTGGGTGTAATAATTAGTTCAGACTCCATCCTCAAGATAATATGTTTTTACTATTAACAGGGTCTTGAGCCTGCTTCCTTAGTGGAAGCTGGACTGACACTCTGTGGCCCCAGCCCATACATTTTTTGCTTTTTGAGATAGGCTCTTGTTGGGCTGCACAGATTTTGGGCTTGAGACCCTCCTGCCCCCATCCCGCAAGTCACAGGGATTCCAGGCGTCCTTCACTGCACCTGACTGCAAGAGTTGTTAATGGGGGAGAGTCTATGCATGAGGTCTGGAATTTTATATTTTATTCTGTTTTTTCTCTTTTCTTTGTATTTTACTTTTTTAAAATTTTTATCTTAATTTTATTAGTACTATAATTTTTTTTTCTTCTTTTCTTTCCTTCTATGGAGGTTTGAATTCAGGGCTCTGTGCCTGCTTGTCTGGTAGGTGCTGGACTGCCACGCTGCACCCCAGGACACAATTTTTTTTTTCTTTTTGCTTTTTGAGACAGGGTCTAATTGGGTTGCACAGAAATCGGGCTTGCGTCCCTCCTACCTCCGACCACCAAGCCACTGGGATTGCAGGTGTGCACCACCGCAATTGACTACAAGTGTTTTTATTAGTGTTTGGGAGAGAGCATATGTGAGATTTGCCTCTTTTTTTTCCTTTCTTTCTTTTTTTCTTTCTTTCTTTTTTTTTCCTTTTTATTTTTCTCTTTTTCTTCCCTATTTTTCCTCCTTTCTTCTTTTACTCCCATCCCTTTTTCTAACCTCCTCCTCTATTTCTTAACCTATGTATGTGTCATTGTTCTAATAATTTATCCCTTAAATCTCAACCTTAATATTAACTTTGAAAGTAATTTCTATTAACCTCTGTCCTCTACCTCCTCCTTCCACCTCTTCTATCACCAGATCCCCCCCTTTTTCTCACCCCACAGAAGAGAAACGGAATCTATCGCCTCCCTAACCCTTACCCCCCCTGGAGTCAGACTGGTAGATTCTGTTTTCCGGACCCCGCTACGGGAATATCAAGTAAAATCACTAAAACCACAAGGGGGCAGGATGGAGCTGAAGGCTTCACAGATCATACAAACACAAACGACTCGCAATTACTAGAGATCTCTGAGTCGGAGTTCAGAGTCATGGTTATAAATATGCTAAGAGAAATAAAAACAAATACTAAAAATACACTGGAGATAATTGAAAGAAAGGTTTCTAATTTGGAAGCTGCTCTGTCATCCCAGTTAGAAATGATTAAGAAAAATCAAGCCACTTTGCTTGATACTCAGTCCAAATTATCAGAATTGAACACAGCTAAAGAATCTTTCTCTTCAAGACTGGATGAATCAGAGCAAAGGATCTCTGAGGCAGAAGATGACATAAATGAGCTGAAACACAAGCAACTAGAAATGGAATCAATAATAAAAGTCTTAAAAAAATTTCCAAGAGAACTCTGATAGAGTAAAAAGAAGGAATATAAGTATCATGGGTATTCCTGAATGAGAAGAAAGAATCACTGGAGGCCTTCACAACCTAGTAAATGATATCCTCAAGGAAAATTTCCCAAAGATAGCAAAGGAAATGGATACATACAACACTAAGACTTTCAGGACTCCCAGGAAGGCTGATTTAAATAGATCATCTTCAAGACACATCGGAACTCGATTTCTATCACTAGATACCAGAGACGCCATCCTGCAAGCAGCAAGACAGAAGTCCCTTATTACTGATAAAAAACAGCCAATAAAAATTACTGCAGACTTTTCCATATCAACATTGAAAGCTAGAAAGGAATGGTCACAGGTGATTCAAATGCTAAGAAAAAGCAATCTCCAGCCTAGACTAATATATCCAGCAAAATTATCATTGATAATAGATGAGGAATATAAGACATTTAATGACATTGAAGCTTTTAAATGCTATGCAACAACCAAACCAGCACTGGAGAGGATAATAAATCAAATACCACATACAGAAGAGTCAAGACAACCATACAACGGAAATCAAAGAACCGATTAACTGAGATGAGTCCAACACAAGAAAGGTCCAAAGCAAACATGAATCATAAATCAGTGACAGGTAATGATTGGATAAATGACAATAAATGTTCCTCAATACTCTCTATTAATGTAAATGGTCTTAACTCACCAATTAAGAGACAGAGATTGGCTAATTGGACCAAAAAACACAAACCATCAATATGCGGTATTCAAGAAACTCATCTAACCCACAAAGACAGGAATAAATTGAGAGTTAAGGGCTGGAAAAATGTATACCTAGCGGGGGGGGGGGAACAAAAGAAAG
>VMDO01032254.1:0-19197 GCA_007922755.1 Pedetes capensis | reverse complement strand
GAGAGCTTCCTCATTTGGCCCAGGAGTTCCAAGCTCTTCCTGCTAAGCAGGCCAGGGTTCTGAGGCAGGTCACATCCCAGAGATCCACTAAGACCGTAGCAGCATAGCATCATGGCTGTCATTAATGAGAGTGGGAGAGCCATGTGGAAAATGTGGATGCTGCTGTCTAGGCTGAGCTGAGGCCTGGGTGAACCTTGGAGCCTAGGTTGTGTGAAGACATTCTGTGTACACATGTCTTTTATACAGGGAACACAATTTTCATTTTCTGAACATTTTTTTTTCAATTTTGCTTCCCCTTTTTGTTTTCATTTTTGTGTTTTCTATATGACCTAAGAACACAGTGCTAATATATTAATATTGCAAAAAGGGAATTTTCCCACTAATGTTCATGTATCCCTATCCAAATAGAACTTATTGACCCCATAAGGAACATTTGTGGAATAAAGTCCAAAGTGTTTACATCTATGTAAACACTCATCCACACACATGTATACATATGTATATTTTTTCATACAGAAATATTGCACTTCGTTCTGGGAATAATTTTTTTGCCCTTATCCTCAGTTCAACTTTTACCCTTGTTCCTTGACATGGAAAGTGAGGATTCCTAGGCCCTATGGGTTTCTGTTTTGGTTAGGAATCTATTAGAGTTTCCATGGCAAATGAACTCTTTAGAATGAATGGTGTGTGGTGTGTTGTGTTATTCCTGAAGGAGGCTGATGATTACTAGCCAACGATCTTCCATGGTGATTTTCTCCTATAGGACACATTTCAGAAGTCCATGTGGTCACAGGCATGGGCCACACAGTAGGATTAGGTAGACATCACCCTATTTATCCACTATTTTCTTACTGAGGTCTGCAGTGCTCTTCAGGCTGTGTCATTTACCCTTGGACTGCAAACTAGTGCTTTTCAGATGTGTTTGGGTGTACAGACTACAATTTTAAGGTTATCTTATTTCCCCTTTCCACTCATCCATGAGGTCCCTATGACATCTGCTATCAACTTTTGCACAACAGTGACCAAGTATCTTCAGCCCACATTCCCAAGCTTTACTCCCTGAGATTAGGTTCATCACATCATGATGACTACAGAAATCTTACCAGTGTGATGTCCTGGTTGACAAAAAGTGTATATTCTACAAGAGTCTGGCTCTTGCTGCTAGTGTTTTTGAGTCAAGAGCCCTTCTTTTCAGTAGTGACCCATGTTGCCAGGTATCAAACTGTCTATAGCCCTTGGATGTTGTATAGTCCTTGGATATACACATAGACAAAATTTTGCTTTGTCTACTTACATGGGGAAATTTTCTAGTTTATCTTAATTTTATTTTTAGTGGGTGCATACTATTTGTGTTTCTAACTCCTGTTTTTATCATCAGTATATTACTTAAACATTGATTATTTGTTATGCTTAAAGTTTCTGAGTTAGATACACAGATTCATTGGTGACTGTGTACTTTATTTGCAGATAATTTCACAAAACTAGTGAGTTATTGATGTTCACCAAGTCTGTCTGATTGTAGTTTGTGTGTCTGGGTTTTTATATTGATTTTTTCCTCTTTCTCTGTCTAACTCTATGAGTACATGGCAGAGAGATACCATTTTGGTGCCATTTTGTCAGGGTAAAACAGCCTGCAGTACTTCAGTTATCTACAATTTTTTATTTTGATATTTGTACCATTTTTAATATGGTGGTCATTGAAAGGAGGAAGTTTTTCCTCCTATCGTTTCATTACATTTTAATTCACTAAGAAGTAATACAAACAGAGGGAAGGAAAACAAAGTTAAAAGAGTAGAATCATTTTTCTCTATTCTTTTCATTATATCTGACTTTTCATTTCACTTTTCCACTTTCCTAGAAAGCAAAACTCATAGTTCTTGACCTTAAGGAAAAAAATTGTAATTTCAATTGTCATGAAAGAGCAAGAAAGGAAGTGATCTCTGCTATCAAAATGGGAAAATGTGAACTACCAAAAATCAGTGCACCACAGTTAGGGTCAGGGGTAGGACAGGGAGAAGACTTAACAACAATGTTGAGGTTCACAAAGGCAGGAACACAGCTGCTTCCTTAAGAGATTCAAAAAGAACCACTCCTGGGTAGACAGACTTCCTCACTTTTGCAAGGCCAGCTGCCTGAATTTTCTCTCACTTAATGGAGATGTGATCGGCTGTGAGGAAAAAAGGGAGAAGTGAAACCAACCCGCTCACAGGAGACTGGCAACCTGATCCCAGTCACTAAAGCACTAACCCAGTCTGGCAGGACATTGGGCATTAGCCTTGTCTGAGCACTCCACCTAGGTGAGAATCTTTCAGGCAATGAAAAGATGGTCTTGAGAAACCCAGAAATGAAAAGAATTGGAATTAGATGATCTACAAGATTCTGCTCTTATATAACTATTTTTGATGACCTTCAAAAACATACACTAAAATTTAATTTATGTTAATTATGGACCACCTCCATTGTACAATGTTGGACAATATTAATACAGCCCTGTCAGTAACACTATTAGGAATGACATTCACTTACATAACTGGTTGGAGAGAAAAATACATCTGGAAGCTTGACCAAAGGCATTTTAGGGAGAGCTGAGATAATGATTTGTGTGAAAGACTCACAAAAAGAAATGAAGAATAGAAATTCATGTGGGGATCCTGAACCAAGAGGAGTCCACAGCATGACTTCTGTAGAGTAGAAAGGTTAAGATGACAAAAGATCTGAGCTGAATTTCTAATGCCCAAGACTTATCATTTATTGTTTCCCATGGTAACAGTGAATATGGTGCAATTGAATTGAACTGACTGACTTTATGTTCAAAAGAAAGTAGAGGAAATGTCTTTTACATGGTCAGAAAGGAGTAGATTTTTCTATCAATTGAAATTAAGTCCAAAATTTTAGTTATATCTTCAATTAAATATGTTTAAAACAACCATGTTAACCCCCGAGCTAAAGACTTCTGGAAGCATACTTTTTTTTGACTCTTGATTTTTTCTGTCAGATGAAGCATAAACAAAATATACCTAACAATTTCCATTCTAAGGACACATGCAGCCAGGTGGACCCTGACTGGTCTCTTTCAGTCCCTCATTGATCCCTTGGGAGCCAGTCTATAGACCAGGCTCTGTGCTCATTACCAAAGATGATAACTCTATTTCTGACCTGCAACCTGGCCTTAGTTTGTGTTGCTATTGACAGAAAGGGCTAAGGGTTAGCTCAGTTGGTAGAGTGCTGCTCTTTGCTCCCTGAGGCCCTGGGTTTGATCTCTAGCACTGCAAAAATGGGAGAAGAACCTGGCAACCTACTCCCAAAACAATCCAGAAACAATTATCCATCGAAAACCTTATGAATAGCAGAAAAGCATTGACATAGTGCCAGGCATGGCACAGTGTCAGGGAGTATTTCATTTTGTTGTACATAGGGTCACTATAAGTGGGACCCAACTTGACCACACATAATAGTAACATTGACAGAAATAAATCAATCATGTTCTCTCTTCTTTATCTATGAACTCAATAGTTGAATTGTGATTGTCCAAATGTCTTGTATGATGAAGACAGAAGACTTGATGTACATTCTAGAGAAACAGCAAATGCTTTACTAAGGAGAGTCTGCCTTTATCTCCATTCTCATCTAATTTCTAAGGCTGGTCCCCTCCTCATGGATCAGATTGTGGAGGAAGCTGAGCAGGGGCCTGGAGGAACGCCGGCATCCCTAACCAGCCCATTGCATGCTGTCCTGTGTGCATGTGGCTCCCTCTATTTGCTGTGTTCTGTGCCTGGTTGGCCATCAGGGGGTCTTGGTCACTGCAGCTCAGGAATCAGCAGACAGGAAAATTTGAGGCCTGGTCAGAATCATACTCTAGGCTCCCAAGCTTGAAAAACGTGGTTGTCTCCAGCTGGCACTGCCTGGCCATTCTCCAGTGTTACCATGGGCACCAGATCACTACTCCCTGCCTCTTTGGGACTTACCTTAGGTGGACTGGATGCTCCTGAGCAGGACTAGAGGTGGACACAGTAAAGTCTGGCTCTACTGGGGGACTCTGAGGTGTAGAGCTCAGCATTCACTCCCCCAACTTCATCCACCCATGTCCTTGTCCCTCCTGCCCTGCCTCGCTTTTTCCCAATACTATTCAATATTTAATGAGATATTACCTGTGGGTGATCTTTGTGTTCTTGGAATTCCTTACCTATGTATGTGTTCTCTCTAAAAACCCAGTCAGGATGGCACTCATGCAAACACCTTTCTTATTCAATGTTGTGGAGAGAACTTTGTCCTGATTAGGAAGCCAGGGGACAGGATCTGATAGGAGGAAGGACTTTGTAAGTTGGGCAACTTACACTTCAGAATTAGCCAATTTTCACTGATTTCCTTCAGCTGTACCCCAGATGGGTAGGGTCCTGCCTCCCCACATGAGACATCCAGATCCTAGAGGGAGTGAAGGGTCAGGAGCTTGGTGCCCCTGAGCTGGCTAGAGGCAAAGGACCATTGTGACCATTCCATCCCCCAGAGCAGTCCATTTTCAAAGAGGGCATGACCTGTGTGAAACTGGTCATATTTTCCCTCTCTGATATGAAAGCCAGGGATATGGGTTCATTTCAATACTGAAGACACTTATTCCAGTTAAGAAACTATTTTTCCCTTTACCTCAGAAAACATACATACAAGCAGTTAATGTCACTGGCAGGTTTTTTTGTTGTTACTATGTTCCCTCAAGTCGAGTCTAACTCACAGGAACCCTATGCACAACAGAAAGAAATACTACCTGATACTGTGCCATGCCTGGTACTATTGTCAGAGCTTCTTTGCTATTCATAGGGCTTTCTCTGGATAGCCGATTGTTTCAGGAGTGGGCTGCCAAGTCCTTCTCTCAAGCTTACAACACCTGGTATTCCTAGGCAGTCTTCCATCCAAGCACTGACCAGGCCTGACCCTGCTTAACTTGCAAGATCTGAGGAAAATGGAAGCTAGGATGGTATGACTGACTGTAGACTGGCAGGAGACAGACTTCTACATAAACAAAATTTGTGTCTTGGCCAGTAGGTGGCACTCCTCTGGCACAACTTTTTTCAGGCCAGCATCAAACGGATCCTGCTTTCTCTTTCCTTTTAGGTTCTCTTACATCATTGCAACAGGGATATTCCCTCATTTCCAAAAATATCTGTCAGATGAAGAATAAAAAGCGCCTCTCATACAAGGAACTTTTGTTTTCATCGATGGCTTTGTACTCTTAAGGGGAAATTGATGGCCGGAAACCACAAGGGAAGAGAAAAAAACTGTATGAATATGCAGGGCAGGGTAATGAGCAGTGAAAGAGCAGAGCAACGGGCGATTTCTAGAAAGAGAAGAAGGTGCTTCCTGTGATTTCATAATGAAAGAATGTGATCCAGAAGAACAGGGAGGAAAGGGAGAACTGTGCCAGGCAGCAGAGTTCAGCCAGCCAGGGAACACTGCATATGTTTCAGCACATAATTTAGTTTAGTTTGGGAGACCAACTTCTCTTCCAGATATTTCTGTCATTTCCTGACTGAATGTCCAAGTCAGACTTATCTTCCATGTGAAAGGTGATTATTCCTCATTTCTTCTGCAGAACTCTTCCTGTAACTCTTTTTTTTTTCTTTTTGTCATATTTTTGCAGGTTTATCTTTGAGACAAGTGTAAGACTTCACTATTATGGCATATGGGCTGGGATTTAGCTCAGTTGGTAGAGCACTGCGCTGCAGTCTCTGAGGTCCCGAGTTTGATTCCCAGCACCACAAAAATGGGAGAAGGACCTGACAATCCACTCCCAAGGCAATCCCGAAAGAGTCAGCCATTGAAAACCCTATGAGGGTCGCTATGAGTCGGATACTGACTTGATGGCACCTAACAACATTATGGCATATATCCTCACAAAAATATAAGAAAATGGTTACTCCATGGTACTGATTACAATCATCACAAAGTAGTCTCTATGCAGCAGGAAGAGAAATCCCCATGCATTGGTGGGATATTGCATTGATCAGAAACCTGTGCATTAGTTCTGTTTGCTGACCTTGTCACACCTGGCCACCAGGGTGAGCTCTTCACCAACAGAGTTTCATTAGTCTGGTTATACTGGATCTTGCTTTGTGTTCCCTTCGGTATAGCACATGCCTGCAGATTCCGTCAGATCTCTGAAGCTAAGCAGTGTTGGGCCTGGTTAGTAATTGGATGGGAGACTGCCTGGGAACACCAGATGCTGTAGGCTTGGGAGACAGACCCGGCAACCCACTCCCAAAAATCAATCCACCATTGAATAGTGTTTTGCCTGCTTTGCATAGGGTCGCTATGAGTCGGATACCGATTCCATGGTGCCTAACAACAACAACAACGGGTATAGCATACATCATATGCACTGGAATTTAAAGAGAGAAGTTTCTAGAAGAGTTTTTTTTTTCAAAATCCAGACATTTTATTTAGCTTTTGTATTTAACTTTGGTTCTCTACTGTTCAGGGAAGCTAGAAAGCTGAAACCACAACAGAACAGAAATCAGGTCTGTGTGAATGAGCAGTAAGGTAGGTGCAGGGAGGGAATGAAAAGGGTCCCCTAGGAATTCTTCCTTAGCGAGGAAGGAAACTATGGTACATGGGGAGTGTATCCCGCATGCTGAGGCTTGAAGGGAGGGAATGTGCTAGATGTCAAAATCCATAATTAGACATCATGTGTCTTCTGCATTTCCATCCAGATGTTTATCGTCATTTCCAGATAGTTATGCCAGTCTCCACTTCTTGAATGGATATAAAAAGGAAACTTCTTTAAAATGAAGAGTAGCAATTTTTCAGTAGCTCCACAATTCATGACAGAATTCTGCTTTTTGTTTGTTGTTTGTTTGTTTGTTTAAGGCCAACTCCTTTGGAGGTCAGTTACTGAGGTAGGACACAGATCCTGCGAATTTTAGAGAAAAATAGGTACTATTCTCACATACAGTGAAGGAAAGTGGGAAAATACCTACCATATTTTAAATATTGCACTATCAAAGATACTATGCTAAGTGCTTTAAATATATGTTTGCATTTATTATTTACAACAACTATAGTAACATCTGCTACTTATTGATGATGAAACTGAGACTTGGAGATATCAAATGGGTGGCTCAACATCACACACAAGCCTAAGCAGAATGGAGTTTCAATATAAAATTCTGTGTCTGAATTATAGCTGATTTTGCAAGTTTATATTCTAGATTGGTATTTTAAATTTATTTTTAATTTTTATTTATTTTTTCTGGTACTGGGGAGTTGAACCCAGGGCCTCTACATGCTTTTAACAAGTGGTCAACCACTAAGCCATTCTCCTAGCTCATTTTACTTTTGTATTTTGAAACAGGGTCTCGTTAAATTTCATAAGTCACTTCTGGCCCTGACTGGCAATCATCTTGACTCTGCCTCCCAAATTACTGGGATTAAAAGCATGTGCCACCACACTATCTGATTGCTTTTATAATTGTTAATGCTCCTTTCACCCCAGAATTACATGTCACCCATATTCTCTGAACTTCCATGTGTCATGTTGGACATGTTGTGTTTTCAGCTGATGTCATTTTTTTTTTTAGAAGTTTTGATGGGTTGAACTTTCTGATTTGCAAGTTAGGCATCTGAACCACACCCCCAGGCCCTTTTTCATTTTTCATTTTCAGACAGTGTCTCACTAAGTTGTACCGGCTTCCTCTGGTTTTGAACTTGGGATCCTCCTACCTCATCCTCCTGAGTCACTGGGAATAGAGGCATGTGCCATTCTTTCTTGGTGTCCTTCTCATGTAAGGCTCTTCCACCTCTGTTTCCTTTTGGGGCCTTCTCTCCTTCCTTTAAAGGTTGACGGTCCTCAGCATCAAGGTTAGATCTTTTCTTTCTCTACACTCTCTCTCGACAGAACCACCTCCATTTCTTGAATTGCTACTTCTGCATTTCCAGTAAGAGCATTCCTTTTAATTGAAGTCATGTATCTAATTGGCAGTGGCCATTTGCACTTAGATGTCTACCATTCAACTTATAGAAGATAGTTCTACATTGCTTTTAAGTCCTAATATTGCCATAGTTGTCTTTTTCTGGGAGAATTTCATTAATATTTCCTTCATCGTATTATAGCAGTTTACATAACTGATAGTGACTAAGTATGATTATTGCTTTTTGGTTTCTTTACCAGCAAAACTCAAAGATATTAGAAATGATGTATCGTTAGTATACTCACTTCTGTACCCTGAGGGAAACGTAAAATCTGATTTACAGAAAGTTTATTTTTTTTTTACATTGCTGGTGCTTCACACATGGTATGTAAAAACTATTCTTCTGAGCTATGTCGGTAGCCCACAAGCGATTCAGATTTTACTTATATTTTGGGTGTAAAATGATGGCAAACAAATACATATTTTACTGTTTCTTAACTTTGCACAGTAAGTCCTAGAGATTCTTTTAACAAACAAACACAAGAATTTTTAGGGAAAATATTTAATGAACCAAGCAAAATAAAAATTGCCTAAATATAAAAAAACATGTTTATATTGCTCACAGTGTAAAGGTGTATGTGATAATATGTATAGAAAAATAATTTAAATCTTGTAAATAATTAAGTAAACAAATATTTAAATGGTTCAAGGGAAACATCTGCATGTTCATCTGCAAAGGACTAGTGCTACTAGAGTAGAACAAATTGTTGCTGAATACTCATAACAAATTGATTGAATTCATGTCACAATTAAGGCAGAAATGAGAGTCTTTGAACTCTCATTTGAGTCTCAGCACCTGTGGAAGTGTGATACAGTGTATCTGTCAGTGGGAATTATTTCTGTGTTGGAGCAGGTCTCATTTCTTACTCCCTAATCTTTCTTGCAAATTTGTTGAGGAAGAGAAGGATCGCATGATTTCTGCTCTGACCACCTCCCAGGCACAAGGGCCATATTTCTTCTCTTTCAGGTAGACAGTGATCCTGTGGAAGCATTTCCTCAAGGCTACTGTGGAGTCCTCATGCATCAGGGGCCCTTCTACTCCTGCCTCCTGGGTCAGACAGGCTTCCAAGGGCATTCAGCTTCTGCCAGAGGCCTGTGCAGAACGCGTCCAGGAGGGTCTTGCCCCAGGCAGCAGAGGAGTCCTTTGAGTTGAAAAGGTTGAAGATCTGCTGGGTCATCTCATGGAGGACTGAGATAGCTGCAGACTTTTGGACCTGGATGACATCAAACTCCTCCAGGGGGGGTTCAAAGTCATTTCTGTCCTCCAGGCAGGAGAAAGGGAGGAGTCTCCTCATTTGTCCAAGGAGTATCAAGGCCCTCCTGTTACTCTGGCTTTGCATCTGGGGCAGGTCTCCTTCCAGGGAACAGGCTGACCTACAACTGAACACCACCAAGACCATCAATAAAGCAAAGGTCAATGCCATGGGGGCCCTTGAGGGTGCTGCTTGCCTGGCCGTGGTGGGTGGCTCTGAACCTTCCACACTAGGTTCTCTGAAGACTTTGATGTATTCACATGTATTAAACAGGAAATACACTAATTTCTATTTTCCAAATGCCTTCCCCTTACTTTCCACTTCCCTTTTTGCTTTCCTTCATGCATTCTCTACTTGGGTTTTGAGCAGGGTTTTGACCAGTATTTCTCAACTATTTTGGTTTTCAATATTGCTTCCACTTTCCCTACTCCATTCCACCAAAAACCTTTTAGAAATATATTCCTCATATATAGATGCAAATGTACTCTCTATCTATATATGTACCATACCTATATCTCCACTTTGTACATTAAAAGTGTGAAATTTACTCGTCTTATTCAAGGCTGAGTTAAGAATGGCAAAGATTAAGACAATAATTATCACTAAAAGCTTTTGAAATTTAACATCATAGCTAGATTTGCAGAATGACTGTGCTTCATTACATACTTACATAAATTGTAATGTATCAAGTTGTAAGTTAAAATTTTCTGAATACATAGTAATACTAATAAAATGATATGCTTTAAAATAAATCAAATATGTTAAAAGTAAACCATCATTTTCCTCACACTGGTTTCTGGTGTAGTTAACTTTTAACTTTGCTTTGTAAGGGAAGATGATTTTTGAGTTCAGTAACAGCTAGATATGTATCCAAAGATTGTCAACATTTTTTCTTTGTAGCATTTCACAAAATTATTGATGTGTTAAAAAAATTCAGTAGAGTTAAAAAATAAACTACAAACTATTTGCATTTAATTTATAAAAGTTAACTCATATTAAGAAACTTTGAGGCTCTAAGACCAACAAAATCAACAAGACAGATGATGACAGTCCATATGTATCCAAGAGCCACCTCTCATATTGACTTTGAGGTTAAACAACTAAGGAGAGAAAGTTCTCCATTAATCCACCTAATCATCATACATTCTAATCTTGCAAGTATTTTGTTTATATTCCATGAAGACAAGGTCAGTCATTCTCCTGTGACACAGAATAAATCCCACCAATAGGAAAGAGTACTCAGGAAAATGATTTTGTTGGATAGGGTTGAATATTGGGTACCACAACCTGTTACAAAATCTAGGTTAGTTCACACCCAATTGTTTTGTTGTTAGGTGCCGTCCAGTCGGTATCCGACTCATAGCGACCCTCATAGGGTTTTCAATGGCTGACTGTTTCAGGATTGCCTTGGGAGTGGATTGCCAGGCCATTCTCCCATTATTGCGGTGCTGGGAATCAAATTCGGGACCTCAGAGACTGCAGTGCAGTGCTCTACCAACTGAGCTAAATCCCAGCCCCAGTTCACACCCAAAGAGCTAAATTTTGTACTTTTTCAAGTGATATTTTGGCCAAAGGTAATATTTGATTCATAAAATATCAATTTGAATCTTTCTTTGCATATTTGCATTGCAATTCAACTTCCTCAAAGGAATATCCTAAGTTCCAAGCCAAGTTGATTCTTACCAGACAAAAGAAATCTTCTTTGTTCTAAAATTATAACTGGATAACAAGGATATTGAAGTTAGGCCAATCAATTACTCTCCTATGGGCTTTAATTGTTCAAGTAAAAGGAAGAATCATACATCTTTCACTTTAAATCAAAACCTAGCAATGATTAAAATTAGTGAAGAAGGTATATAAAAAGCTGAGATAAGCTAAAAGCTAGTCATCCAAGTTACAAACGCAAAGGGAAATTTGTTGAAGAAAAGTAAAAGTGTTCCTCCAGTGAACCCATGCATGATAAGAGAGCAAACCCACCTTATTGCTGATATGGGCAAAATATTAGTGGTCTGTATAGAAGATCCAAGCAATCACCTTATTGACATAAGCCAAAACCTTCTCCAACAATCCAGCTCTGGCACTTCTCTGAAAGCTACAAATGATGAGGATGGTGAAGAAAAGTTTGAGATTAGCAGAGGATAGTCCCGTGAGTTTTAAGAAAAGAAGTTGTCTCCATAATATAAAAGTGCAAAGTGCAGTAGCAAATGGTGAAATAGAAGCTACAGCATGTTATCTAGAACACCTAAGATAATTGAAGAAGGTAGCCACACTAAACAATGGATGTTAATGTAGACCAAATAGCATTACATTGGAAGAAGGCACCATCTAGGACTTTGAAAGCTATACAGGACAAGTAAGCACCTGGCTTCAAAGGTACAAAGGACAGAGATTTCTTTGGCTAATGCAATTGGAGATTTTACAGAGAGGCCAATCTTCACTTGTTGTTTTGTGCAGTTGAGTCAGGTCATACTCATAGCAACCCTATGTACAACAGAACAAAACACAACCCAACATTGCGCCGTGCACACAATCTTTTTATGTCTGAGCCCATTATTGCAGAAAATATGTTTCTTTTCAATTTGAGTCATGTCACATCAGCAAAAGGAAGTCCCATGGGCTTTACTCCATTCCCATCATGAAGGTTGACTCTACTTTGAGGGTGCAACTCTTCCACAGTCGTTTCTTGAATGACTTCCAGTCTGGGTGGCTCATTTTTTGGCACTATGTTTAACAATGCTTCTCTGTTATTCATAGTGTTTTGAATGGTTAATTTTTCCCCAAGGTGATGATATTAGGAGGTGGGGCTTTTAGTAAGAGATTAAGTCCTAAAGTGGAGCTGTCAACAATTGGATTCATATGCTTAAGAAGAGACCCCAAGAGAGCTTGCTTCCTTTCTGCCATGATAAAATTTAACACGATGTTACTGTGTATTGAACCAGAGGATAAGTCCTTACAAGATAACAGATCTGTCAACACCTTGATCTTCCATGTCTACAGAACTGTAAGAAATAACTTTCTGTTACTTATAAACTGCACAGTTAATGATGTTATAGCAGCCCAAATGGACTAAGCACATAGGATGTTGAGGTGCTAACACTGTTAAGGAGAGGCAAATCAAAATCACAATGAGTTATCACTTCATATCCATGAGAACGTTTACTCTAAAAAAAGTGTTGGCATGATGTGGAGATATTGGAACCCTTTTGCAACTGTTTGTAAGAATGTAAAATGGTGCAGTGCAGCTATAAATCAAACTGTTACTTCAAAATAAATAATAAATAATACATACATACATACATACATACACACATACATACATACAAAATACATGAATGCATACATAAAAATAGGATTTCCATATCCAGAAATTCTAATTCTGGGCTGTATCCAAAAGAATTAAAAGGGATTTTAGAAGATACATTATTATACTTATGTTCTTAATGGTTTTATTCATAGTAGTCAAAAGTTGAAAGCAACACATGTGTGCATGAATGGATAGATGAAAATAAACAAAATGTGATATAGATGGATAGTGGAATATTATTTAGCCTCATGTGTATTGTATTATACATACTGTGCAATATGGTCAAAACTTGTAAAATGGAATGCTATTCTGCCTTATGATTATTCATCAAAATTGGCATACACATATAGTAGAATATTGTTCATCCTTATCAGACATATGACACAATATGTTTAAACCCTGAAGTTGTCATGAAGAGAAATATAAGCTAGTCACTAAAACAAACATACAGTATTTTTCCCCTTATATAAGGCATCTAACAGAAGTTAGAATGTAACAGATGGTTGATAAGAACTGACAGGAACCTAGGGAGAATGGTAAGCTGATTTTTAATGGGTCCACAGATTCAGTTTTGCAAAATGAAAATATCCTGGAGATGAGTTGCACAACAGTGTAAATATGCTGTGTCAGTTTTCTGTCACTATGACAAAATATCTGACATAAACAATGTAAAGGAAGTGAGGTTCATATTAGCTCACAGTTTTGGAGGTTCCAGTCCCTGGTGACCTTGCTCCGTTCTCCTGGGCCTGAAGTGAGGCAGAGCATCATGGTGGCAGGAACATGTGTGAAAGAGGCTGCTCACCTCATGGTGTCCAAGAACAAAGCCAGAGAGAGATCAAGGCAAGGGGACAAGTCATACCCTTCAAGGGCACAGCCCAAGAGCCATTCTTCCTCCAGGTAGCCCAGCCTCCTACCACTCCATTCAACTTTGATTCATAAATGGATTATTCCACTGATGAGCTTAAGCCCTCATGATCCAATCACTAGGCAAGGTCCCACCTCTGAATACTGCTGCTGTCAACATGGGAGACTTCAGGAACATTTCATATTCAAAGCACAACATACAATTAACACTAATAAACTGTTTACTTAGAAATATCCAAGATGGTAAATGTTATGTTAGGTGTATCTTACCTCATTTTTTATTTTTATTATTTAATTGACAAAATGTATTTATTTATGTGTTATAATTCCATACATGTATACAATGTTTAATGATTAAATCAGAATAATGAGCATTTCTATCCTCTCAAATACCATCAGTTCAATGGATTGGGAAACATCAAAATCTTTTCCTCTAATTCTTTTGTGGAAAAGGAATTAAGTTAACATTGTATAGCTTATTAATTTTGTAAAGTTAGTTGTTGTAGACTCTTGTTACCCTACTGTGCTGCAGGCTGGGATTTAGCTCAGTTGGGAGAGTGCTGCGCTGCAGTCTCTAAGGTCCCGAGTTCAATTCCCAGCACCACAAAAATGGGAGAAGGACCTGGCAAAGCACTCTCAAGGCAATCCCGAAACAATCAGCCATTGAAAACCCTATGAGGGTCACTATGAGTCGGATACCAACTCGATGGCACCTAACAACAACAATGCTTGGGAGAAAGGCCTGGCAATTCACTCCCAAGGCAATCCCGAAGCACTCAGCCACTGAAAACCCTTTGAGGGTCGATATTAGTCGGATACCGACTCCACGGCACCTAACAACAACAACAACAACAACTGCCCTCTAACTGAATTTCGGTTCCTTATTTTCAGCCTCTGTCTGAATCCCATTGATCTTCCATAACTAGACACTCTTGTCCTCTTTTGTACTCTTTATTTTTATGTGATGAACGTTTTTAGCCTCACAAATGAATATGAACATGTGGTATTTTTCTTTTTGTGCCCAGCTTATTTCACTTAAGGTAATGTCCATTTAATCCATGTAGATGAACATGACCAGATTTCATCTTTTATACCTGAATAATAATCCACTGTGTACGTATGTGTAAAAGACTATTATGCACACCTGTAATCCCAGCACATAGGGAGAGAAAGGTAGGAGAAAGCCTATGCAACTAGAGAGATCCTGTCTCAAGATAAGAGATAAAAATGGGAGCTTAGGATACAACTTGGTGATAGAGTACTTGCCTAGTAGACAAAAGGCCTTGGGTCCAACTAATGAGTACTGAAAATAAATAAATAAGTAAATAAATAATATCCTTTCTTCCATTGATTAACATCATGTCTTTGCTAGTATGAATAGTATATCAATAAATATATGCATACAGCTGTATTTTTGTACAATGATTTTATTTCCTTTGGATATATAGCAAATAGTGGTAAAGCAAAATCATATGGTAGTTTCAGTTTCAGTTTTTTGAAGAGCTTCCATACTATTTTCCAGAATAGCTATACTAATTGACATTTCCACTAGCAGTATGTACTTTTTTTCCCTTTCTATGCATTCTTACCAGGATTTAGACCATTTTTATTTATTTCTGATCCTTCTTTTTGTTGGGTACCATCAAGTCTTATCAGACTCATAGTGACCCTATGTACAACAGAACAAAATACTACCTAACACTGTGCCATGTATAAGATCTTTTTATGTTTGAGCTCATTTTTGCAGCCACTATATTTCTTTCCATTTTGAGTCATGACACATCAGCAAAAGGAGATGTCTGGGGCTTTAGTCCAATTCTATCATCAAAGGTGATTCTGCTTTGAGGAAACAACTCTTCCCCAGTCATTTCTTGAATGCCTTACAACCTAGGGGGCTCATTTTCCAGCACTATATTTGACAGTGCTTCTCTGCTCTTCAGAGGGTTTTCAATGACTAAATGTTTTGGGAATCGGCTGCTGGGTCCTTCTCCTTAGTCTGTCTTAGTCTGGAAGCTTAGCTGAAACCTGTCCACCATGGATGGCCCTGCTGGTATCTAAAATACCCATGGCATCGCTTTCAGCAACACTGTGACATACAAGCCGCACCAAAAGCTGACAACATGGGGAATTTTTGATACTAGCCACTCTAACTGGGGTGAAACAGTATCTCATTGTGAATTTCAGTTGTAGTTGTCTAGTTATTAGTGGTATTGAGCATTTTCTTGTGTAATTGTTGGCCAATTGTCTATCTTCTTTTGAAGAATGTTGGGTTAGATAATTTGTCCATGTCTTAATTGGATTACTCTTTTTTCCTTTGGAGTTGTTTGAGTTCTTTATATATATTCTGAATATTAATCCCTTATCAGATGACTATCATTCAAATATTTTTTCCTACTCTATGGACTGTCACATAACTTTGTTGATTGTACCACTTGCTGTGCAGAATCTTCTTAGTTTGATATATAATCTCATTTGCCCATGTGTGTTTTTGTAGCCTGGGCTTTGGGATTCTTTTTCAAAAGTTGTTTGCCTATACCAATGTTGTGAAGTGTTTGTGGTATGATTTCTCCTAGTGGTTTCATAACTTGGGGGTCTCTCATTTGGTCTTTGGTGCAATGTGAGTTGTTTTTTGTAACTAATGAGAAATAGAGATCTAGTTTTATATTTCCACATATGTTTATCCATTTTCCACAGCATTATTTAATGAAGAGACATTTCTTTTGCAAATGTATATTGATGACACCTTTGTAGAAAAATTGTTGTTAGGTGCTGTTGAATTAGATCTGACTCATAGCGACCCTATGAACAACAGAAACACTCCCCAACATTGTGCCATGCAACAACATTTTTTATGTTTAAGCACATTATTGCAACCACTGTGTCGGTCCAACTAGATGAAGATTTTCCTTTTTCCATTGACCTGGCAGTCTCCCAAATATGATAACCTTCTCCAGGGATTAGTCCCTCCTGACAATATGTCCAAAATATGTCAAATACAGACTAGCCATTCATGCTTCCAAGGAGCACTCTGATTGCACTTCTAGGACAGATCTATTGGTTATTTTGGAAGTCCATAGTACATTCAATTTTCATCTCCAGCACTATACTTCAAAAGCATCAATTCTTCTCCTATCTCCCTTATTCAACATCCAGCTTTTACAACCATATGATGTGACTGAAAATACCATGAGTCAGGCATACCTTCATCTTCAATGTGACATTTTTACTTTTCAACACATTTTACTTTTACTTTACTTTTAAAGAGGTCTTTTGCAACCACTTTTCCCAAGGCAATGCTTCTTTTGATTTCTTGACTGCTGCTTTCATGGATGTTGATTGTAGAGCTAAGTAAAGCAAAATCTTGGACAAGCTCAATCTTTTCTCCATTTATCATGAAGTTGCTTTCTGACCCAGTTGTAAGAATTTTTGTTTTGCTGTTCAAGTGTGATCCATTCTGAAGGCTGTATTCCTTGATCTTCATCAGTAAATGTTTCAACTCCTCTTCAGTTTAGCAAGCAAAGTTGTGTTATTTGCAAGTTGTTAATGAGGCTTCCTCTAATCTTTATGCTGTGTTCTTCTCATAAAATCCAGCTTCTTGGATTATTTGCTCAGCAAAGAGAGTGGAGAGGTACAGTAAAGGATATAGCCTTGGCACACACCTTTCCTGACTTTAAACCAGGCAATCTTTCCTTGTTCTGTTCAAATGACTGCCTCCTGGTTCATTTACAGATTTCTCATGAGTACAACTAAGTACTCTGATATTCCCATTCTTTGCAATTTTATTTATAATTTGTTATGATCCACACAATCATATGCCTTTGCAATGATTTCCCAGATTCCATGCCCTTTTCTGAATCCAGCTTGTTTTTTTTTTTTTTTTTTTTTGGCAGTTCTCTGTCGATATACTGCTGCAGTAGCTTTTGAATGATCTTTAACCAAATTTTACTTGCATGAAATATTGATGATACTGTTTGATAATTTCTGCATCTGGTTGGATCCACTTCCTTGGGAATAGGCACAAATATGGATCTCTTCCAGTTAGTTGCCCAAGCAGCTGTTTTCCAAATCTCTTGGCATAAAGAAGCGAGGACCTCCAATGCTGCATCTGTTTGTTGTAATATCTCAGTTGATGTCCCATCAATTCTTGGAGCCTTGTGTTTCACTAATTCCTTCAAGGCAGCTCCCACTTTTTCTTTCTGTACCATTGGTTCCTGATCATATGCAATCTCTTGAAATGTTTGCTTATCCACCAATTCTTTTTGATATAATGACTCTGTGTACTCCTTCCATCTTCTTTTATGTTTCCTTCACTCTTTAATATTCTCCCTATAGGATCCTTCACTATTGCCCCTTGATGCTTGAATTTTTTCTTCAATTCTGTAAGCTTGAGAAAAACAGAATGTGTTTTTCTCTTTTGGTTTTCTATCTCTAGCTATTTGCACTTGTCATTATAATACCTAATTTTGTCTTTTCTAGCTTCTGCTTGAAATCTTCTGTTTAGTTCTTCAACTTCATCATGTCCTCCTTTTACTTTAGCTGCTCAATATTCAAGGGCAAGTTTCATAGTCATTTTTGACATGTACTTTGATCTTTTCTTTTTTCCATATCTTTTTAATAACTTTACTCACATATGATGTCTTTGATGTCATGCTACAACTTGTCTGGTATTTGATCATTAGTGACTAATGCATCAAATTTTTTCTTGAGGTTGTCTCTGAACTCATGTGGGATATACTCAAGGTCATACCTAGGCTCTTGTACATTTGTTCTAATTTTCTTTAGCTTCAGTTTGAACATTCATATGAGCAGTTGATGATCTGATCCACAATCAGCACTTTGTCTTGTTCTGACTTTTGATATTGAGGTTTTCCTTTGTCTTCTTGTGGAAAAATAGATGGCAATATTATGTGGGTTAATTTCTGATTTCTCTATGATATTCCATGTATCCACATGTGTATTTCATAGCAGTATCATATTTCTTTGACTATTGTTAGTTCACACTTTTCTTTCCTTTATTTCTCTTTGCAGCATTTAAGAAATTGAAATAAAGTGATTATTAGTACTATATTTGTAGCTTTTCCTATAACCCCGAGAGCTCCAAACACCAGAAACTGGTTCATTTACCCATCATTATTTATTAAAGTAAATTCCACAATCTGCCACTTTCTCAATTTATCCATATAATGTCAACAAATGTCAACATTTTTTTGTTCACTGTGAAATATAAAAAGTGAGTATGGACAACAATATAAGCAGTTTTTGATGATATGAATTCAATAAATAAAGACAAAGTAAATGATAGGAAAAATAAATGCTTTATAAATTTTAATGAAATGTAAAGATGAACATGCTTTTATATGTATTTGTATAATATATAAATCTTAAAAGTGCAATACATGCAAAAGGAATGGAAATAAATAAATGCATAAACAAATAAATAAATAAATAAATAAATAAATATCACATCAGTCCTGTCTAAAGTTCTGATTTCCCTAGAAATGAATACTTTTAACATACACATGATTAATATTATTAAGCTATTTTCTAAATGTAACTCAATAGAATGTAACTAAAGCAGAAATAAGAGTCTTTAAAAATGGCCAAAGTACATGTCCAGGATTGGGATGGCAGAGCAGTCAAGAAGAATCATGTGAAATTGGTCTCAGGTCTCCATCCTTCCTTCTTTGACTTTCTTGCAACTTTCCTCATTGAGAGAAGGCTCTCCCGATTTCTCGTCTGACAATTTCCCAGGCACAGTCACTGTATTTCTTCTCTTCCAGGTAGAGACGGATTCTTTGGAAGTAACTCCTCAAGGCCA
>VMDO01032253.1:0-19198 GCA_007922755.1 Pedetes capensis | reverse complement strand
TGTATCTAATCCCTAGTCTAAACCAAACTGAGAAAGGTGAATCTAACTTAGGGGTCTTAATAAATTGCCTCCCTCTGTGGCAGGATAAAATATAATTTATAGATAGCTAGCATAAGCTGAGCTCTGACATGGTATGCCAGTTTTAGAATAGAACATTTTGCTATTCTTTCTAATTTTTAGTAGTTATGAAAATGCACTTATATTAAATATTTATATAAATGGCTTCAAGCAAGTCACATAAATATCAGAAAATTACCTATATCTCCACAGTTTTCTTTCTAGTATATTATATATCATAGCTTAAGTAAATTGTAGTACATATTTCTTGCTGGAAAACAGATATATGCTTTTGATATGATAAATAATGAAACTACACATTTAATTACAGCATATAAAGATCATATTCAGCTGAGTCCATTTTTTTTTCACTAAATGCCACTTTCAATTTTATGCCAAATACCAAACTATCATACTCATTACTGCAAATTTCCCTGACTGTTGGCGATCAGAGTGAAAGTATTTCTTATCACTACCTAAAACCAAAATATATTCTCTTCATCAGTTTAAATTCTTCTTGAAGCTAAAAAAGTAGGCATCATGAAATATTTTAAAAGAGAGAAGTGAATTGATTACCCCAAAGGTAAGGTACACTATCTATAATCTACACTGACAATTCTACAGATATATATGTGTTTCATTGGTGAATGAAAAATATGGCTTTTTTCTAGTCCTTCCAAAACTGATTTATACCAAACCCAGGGTACCAGTAGTCTGCATTTTAGTACCATTTTTAATCTTTAGTAAGGTGATAATTTTTACTACAGCCAATTTCTACTTTGACAGAATAAAATGTTTAATAAAAGTATTTTATTATGTAGCAGGAGGACCTATATTCTAACATGTAATATAAAAATCATGTTAAATTATATTTTTAAAGATTGACCAGTATGAAACTATAAAAATTATAAATGAATTCATTTAATTCTATGGTGAATCTCACATTTCATGCAGCCTAAACATATAGAAATGTATCTACTTACTGGAAATAAAATAATTATTACCTAAAGATTGATTATTAAACATATTGTATACAGTGACCTCTACTCAAAGCATAATTTCTAAGTAAGAATAAATATGAAGATAATAATTTTCAACTGGGTGTGGTGGTGCATGCCTGTAATTCCAGCAACTCGGGAGGCAGAGGTAGGAGAATCTCAAGTTCCAGACCAGAATCAGCCTGCATAATGTAGTGAGACCCTGTCTTAAAAACATGAAAAATAAAAAAAGGAGTGGGGGTGCAGCTCAGTGGTAGAGTGCTGGTAAAGTATGCATAAGACCCTGGGTTCAATGCCCCCAATACCAAAATGAATAAATAAAAATGATAATAGTAATTTTTTACTTTCTATTCCTTTTCTTCTTATTTTCAAGTAAAGTAAGCTGCTTTATATTGACTATCTACCATGTACAAAAACTGTGCTGGATACACTTTGATTTTCTTACACTAGCATACTAGCGTATGCCACTTTCTCTTCCAATATTCTGTTACTGGCTTACTTGAATATACTTAATGCTTACTTTGTGTCAAATGTATGCCTCTTGAAGATATTTAATATTTAACCTGTCATCAGTCTGTATTAAAATTATAATAATCAGTAGGTATTGAAAGATTCAAGGGTGATGGGATTGTATTTAGTCCACAATGAATATATTGTTTTTGAGATAATGAAGCTACAATCTTAGGAAACAAAATTCATCTATAAGAAAGAAAAGCAGATATTGCTGAGCTCTCCATCTCACCCTATGTTCCAGGGCCCCTTCCAACGTCAGCACTATCATCCATATCCTCTACCTTCCTGAGGGTGCCAAAGGGGAGAATGTACAGTTCCAGTGGAAGCAGGAAAGTCTCCGTGTAGGCGAAGTGTATGAAGCCTGCTGGGCCTTGGATAACATCCTGGTCATCAATTCAGCCCACAGACAGGTTGTTTTAGAAGACAATCTCGACCCAGTGGACACAGGCAACTGGCTCTTCTTTCCAGGAGCAACAGTCAAGGTTTGAACTCTCTTTTGTCCCTCCTTTCTGAAACCAAATTGTTTAAAGATAACTTTTTTTTTTTTTACCCAAACCAGTAGTAGATGAATAATTAATATTCTTATTTCTCTTACCCTATCTTTTAAGATGGAATATCACTATTAAAAAACATTCACTTATTCATTCACTTAGCAAGTATTTTTTGAGAACCATGTACTAGGCTGAACCCAGAAAACATAATCCTAAAAAGGTATGTTTCTTCACTTGTTGTGGCTATTGATTTAATGGAGGCAGTTAAATATATCACTATGCAATAAGAGCCAATCAGACTTGATTTTTGAAGTATCTTTTTCAGGATAGAGGACCAAATGGAAAAATAGAAGAGTGAATGCACAGACCAAATAGTTTAATGCACAGATAATGATAGTTTAATGAAAGATCATGTTGGTTAGAATTAGGGGAGAGAGGATGGAGAAATGTGGATATATTTCTGAGATTTCTTTTATTGGAAAATTTTAATGTACACCTTAATGTGATTCATTCTGACATGCTTTTCATTGTAACATTTCCATATATGCATTTTGTTTTACATTATTCACATAGGTTCCCCCCTACCCTCTTGTACACTTCCCCTCCATTCCACCCTTCCGTCAAAGACTTCGCTACCATTTAGTTGGCTTTTTATGGTAATACTTTTCTATATATCCTTGGGTTCCAGTTGTTTAAGATAGAAACTTTACCTGCAGTGAAATTTTTTTTACCTTGTCAGAACTATTACATGCATTTTCTAGACCATCTATAATAATACCATTCTTAGCTTATTTTTTTCTTTTATTATGATCCTACCTTGGTATAGGATTTTTTCCTTCTTATAATTTTGATTCAGTTCCCACATATGAGTGAGAATATGTAGTGTTTCTCTTTCTGAGCTTGTGTTCATTCACTTAAAATAATTTTCTCTAATTCTATCCATTTTGCTGCAAATGGCCTTATTTCATTTTTTTGATTGCTGAGTAGTATTCCATTGTGTATATGTACCATAGTTTTTATCCATTCTTCTGTTGAAGGACACTTTGGTTGATTCCATATCCTTGCTATTGTGAAAAGTGCAGCGTTGAACGTGGAGTGGAAATCAATATGGAGGTATCTTAAAAACTGAAAATAGATCTATTGTATAACCCAGTATAACACTATTGGGAATTTACCCAAAGGGAGATGTGTCATCATATCACTGAGATTCTTTTTTTTTTTTTTTTTTTTGTCTTTGTCGTACTGGGGGTTGAACCCAGGACCTTGCACCTGCATGCTCTGCAAGTGCTGGACCACTGAGATGCATCCTCAGCCCATATTTTTTCACTTTTTGAGACAGGGTCTCCCTAAATTACACAGACTCTCTCTGGTCTCGAACTTGCAACCCTCCTGCCTCCGCCTCCCAAGCCGCTGGGATTATAGGCATATGCCACCACACCCGGCTATTTCTGAGATTCTTAAGGAATGAAATGGAAAAGATTGGGGATATTTTAGGAAGATGAGGGAGTGACAGACATGAAGAGTAAGGTTTGGGAAGCTGGGTGAACCAGGTGTCATTCACTGAAAGAGAAACCAAGGAAGAGCAGGTTCACAGGAAATTGGTAAACTCACTTTGGGCATAAAGATCTTGATGATCTTTGGGGCAAGCAAGAAGTATTTGGCAGGAGGTCAGAGGTATCAGTCAGAAGCTCAAAGGAAAATCCAAATTTGACAATTCTCAGCCTTATGAATTGGAATTGAAATCACAACCTTGCCTTCCCAGGGAGTGTATACAATAAAGAAGCAATATGAAAAATGCCATTAGACTCTCCACTGGACTCTCTCAAGTTTCCAATATATAAAAACAAAATACAAATACAGCTTGAAAAAATTTTTAATGTGAATAACTGATGAAAAAAATCCTATGCTAGATATAGGTGAGACCATCGGAAGAGCAGCAAGTAAAATACAAAGATTTAAAATGTTCATCTCCTTTTAATAATTTATTTCTGTATTAGAAAAAGGATTTCAAATTATTTAGTGAACTCTCAACATTGTAGCTTTCCTGATACAAATAACTTCTTCCTTAACCACTCAAACTCTAGTCATTTTAACTCAAGTTGATGAAATCATACCAATTGACTGATATTAGAAACAAGCATTTTTGTGCCAAGTGTGGTGACACACCCATAATCCGAGCATTAAAGAAGTGGGGTGGGGGGTAGGAGTATTGCAAGTTCAAGGACAGCCTGGGCTACATAGTGAGACCCTATCTTAAAAAATAAAGAAAGGAGAGAGAGGCAGAGGGAAAAAGGAAGGAAGGAAGCAAAGATGGAAGGAAGGAAGAAAGAAAGAAGAGGAAGAAAGGAAGGAAGGAGCATCCTCTTCACTCAGTTAAAGAAAACATCCCTGTAAACCTTAAGGAAAATTTATTCCAATAAAGAAACTAAATCCATGGCTCCATTTAAACAGTCCACATATTCTTTTGAATGAGTATAGACAACTTTTGTCAGGATATTCTATGTTATCTCCTACTGCCATCAGATTAAAAGAGGGATTTCTGTTGTCATTGTTCAACACTGGCAAGCAGGTTCATAAACCCTTTTCCTATGATTATTATTGGGCTGGGATTTAGCTCAGTTGGTAGAGCGCTGTGCTGCAGTCTCTGAGGTCCTGAGTTCAATTCCCAGCACCACAAAAATGGGAGAAGGGCCTGGCAATCCACTCCCAAGGCAATCCAATCAGCCATTGAAAACCCTATGAGGGTCTCTATGAGTCGGATACTGACTCAACGGCACCTAACAACAACTACAACATGATTATTATCATTAGGTCTTAGGACCGCTTTCTGCATAAATATGTGTTTTCTGCCCAATTTTACAAGAAATTATACTTATTTATTTAGCTATTCAGTTTCTTAAAGCATATACTTTTGTACCACCCCTGGTAAAAATGCATGAAGTATGGTTTCGCTTCAGTAGTAATTTTAATTGAATTACAACTTTGAGTGGAACATGCTATTGCTTTCTGGTCCTTCCCCTACTCAGACACTTACCAATCACACAGCTGAGATTTTCCAAGTGACCTGAGTCTACTGAGGAAAAATAAAATCACTGTGGTAATGACATATCATTATTTTTGAGTTGGCTGTCAAGTAGAAATTTTTCTCTGATGTTTCTTTTTAAAACTTCAAATAAATGCAGTAGTAAAATCCAAGAATTTTCTAGACATGATGGTGCATGCCTGTAATCCCAGCCTGTGGGAGGCTGAGGCAGGAGGGTTATGAGGCTAAGGCCAGCCTGGGCTAATAGTAAGCTCCTATCTCAAAAAATCAGAAAAAAAACCAAAACTCTAAGATTTTGTCCTTTAAACTCATTTGCATGACAGAATGCAAAAAAATTGCTTTTGCCAAGTAGTTTAGAATTCTAGAAATAAAAATATTTATTTAAATGTTATATAGTTTCTTTTTCAAATATTGTTCCTTTACTTGACGGCCTCTCAGGTGAAAATTGAATACAACCAATTAAAAAACAGTGTTCCTATTGTTTACAAGGTATGTTTTAAACATTGCTTTATTTGGGGCATTTAATTGTGATGGTTGTATTTGTTTGTTCAACTTATACTTTATCTTGTCTATGGGCTGGTGTTTAGCTCAGTTGGTAGAATGCGTCTCTGTGCTATCTCAGGTCCTGGGTTTGATCCTCAGCACCTCAAAAACAGGAGAAGAACATAGGACCACTTCTGAAACAGTCAGTCATTGAAAACCCTATAAGGGTCGCTATGAGTCAGAACCAACTCAGTGGCACCTAACAACAACAACAACATGTTCATTAAATACTTCCAAGATATTTCCATCTTAACTATGTCAAGGAATAAGATTACCAGAAATTAAGAAAGTGAGCTATATTTCAAAGTAGAGTCATTCAAGGGAAAATTTCCAAGTGTAACTAGAATTATCTGGATAAGTAATAACAGCTCCTTTTTACTGAACACTTACACATCTAAGCAGTTAATATTAAGACACATATACATGTGCATATATATCTACATATATATGCAGATATGTACACATATACACATATATCATCTTATAAAACTTGATCCTTATAACCTGTAAAAAAGATGTTATTTTAGCCCCATTTTTCAGATGCAGAAACTACAGCACAGAAGTATTGAATAACTGAACCAAAACATACCATTCAATAGTGGCAAGGACAGAGTTCTAGTCCAGGACTCTAACTCTAGGACTCTTGCTCTCACTTGTGACATGGTTTGCTCTTACAGCTAGTGAGTGTAAACTGAGGTGTTTCCTGATTGTCCTGTGTTTCTTCCCAACATCCACTTGTTAAATTATCAGCCCATTTCCTCCCTCATCACTCTTTCACAATAGGTTAAAAGATTCTTGTTTTTTCTGGTATTTCTCAGTCTTATTCCAGTTTTGTTCCATGTATACTATATATTCCTTCCTCCAGATGACTAAGGTTTTTTTATACATTAGAGTTTAGCAATTCAGTCCAAGCACTGGGCACTTTCCTCTCTTCTACATTGTTAACAAGCGATTAAAAAAAAAAAACAGTTCTAAAATTTCTAGATGCTGGTCCATCTTAGGTGTTGACTGCTATAGGAATTAAAATATTTCCCTTCTGAAGACAGGATGTATTTCTAGTAACCCACATGGGAGGTGCAATAGAATAGGGGCTGTGGGACTGTAAAGAAAGAGAAGTCTAACAGTAGCTATGTGTCTGGCAAAGATGTTGTAGCCATGGATCATCCAAAGGAGTTCCACTGACAAAAACTCTAGCAAAAGTTTTCTTAATGCAAATTACATTATGCTGCCTCCATGTGCAAGACCTTTGATAGCTTCTTCTATAGCCTGGAGGACACAAACCAAAGCCTTTTACACAAACTCCAAACTCCATTCTAATCTCGGCCCAGCCTAACTTTTCAATTTTATCCCTTGCCACATTGTGTTCTAGTCTCACAAATACAACAAGTAAATTCATACTCCCAGCCCACTGGAGATGGTTTTCCACCTGTCCGTTTTCTTTGCATGGTAATTCCTCTCTATCCTTAGGGACCCAATTCAAATGTCATTGTTTCTGTGAAGATTTGCACAGCAAATTTCTCCCTTCACTCTGCAGCACACCACTAGGTTGAACAAGCAGGACTTGTGGCAGGGCCTGGATACAGAAAATGACACCATTCTTTTTTCAGTAGCCATCCAAATTCATTCTGATGGCCCTTTTGTCCCTGCCCTCTTTGCAGGGAAACTAGGCAGATCATAAGAGTGTTGATAGATCAATCATCCAGTCACTTTATTTTCCCAAATATCTCAGTTCAATATCAAATGTGATCAGTTCATTTTAATAGTGCAAATAGTGCAAAGTGAGGAGAGGTGCTTTCCTTGCCCATGTGGAAACAGGTGGGACTTAACAGGTGGGACTTAACAGGTCACCAAAAACTCTCTAAAGAAATCATCTCCCATGTTACCTATAGCTCCTCCCCTCTTCCAGCTTGTTGTTGTTGTTAAGTGCCGTTAAGTCAGTATCCCACTCATAGCGACTCTCATAGGGTTTCCGATGGCTGACTGTTTTGGGATTGCCTTGGGAGTGGATTGCCAGGTCCTTCTCCCATTTTTGCTGTGCTGGGAATTGAACTTGGGACCTTAGAGACTGTAGCACAGCACTCTACCAACTGAGCTAAATCCCAGCCATTTTCCAGCTTAGGTCAGCTAAAGTAGGAATGGGGATAGTAGGCAGCTTCTTCTCCCTTTTCACCATCCCTGAAAGGTTTCACTCTCTGAACCTGCCAGGATGGGTCAGGAGGAAGAAGAGGCAAGAGGCAAGTATTATTGGGAGCTGAAACTATTGGACCCTGGGCCTGGCAAGTGATCAAAGCTAACTGCTTTGAGTCTACCACTAGGTTTTGTAGAAACACTCCTATTTGCCACCAAAGCTGAGGATTTCTCACTTGCAGTTCCCCAGAACATCTCAGGCAAGTCATGATTCTTCTTCTCTTAGTTGTTGGACCTTTAATAAATATATATGTGTGTATATATATATATATATAATCTTTTTGTGCTGAGGGCTTTATGCTGCACCATGGAGCTCTTTGGAGCACAGTCTTTGACAACCTAAACTTCCTTTGCCCAAGCTTGGTCTACGGTAAACTCCCCTTGAATCCACCAATAGGAGAAGAGCGGTTACCCTAGGTACAGCCCTTGTGTTACCTGGGCACCTGCCAAGCAGCTCCAGGCACTGGTCCACACCCCAGGACACAGCATGCCCTCTCAGTATGTCCTTGCAGTAGTCTTGAAGTGAGGAGAGGTGCTTTCCTTGCCCATGTGGAAATAGGTGGGACTTAACAGGTCACCAACAACTCTCTAAAGAAATCATCTCCCTACTGTCCATATTCCTGCCCACTTCAGCCCCAAGCTTTCATACCCTCAATGTGAGTGAGTGATTAAGTTGTATTAGGACCTTTTTTGCCAGGTTGCTATAGTTCATCCATCACCTCATTTTGACATGTGGAGTAGTGTCACCTATTTTCTTGAGGTCTCAGCATAACCTAATGCCATTTCAACATTCTCCTACCATGGATATATACCTCTATGATGGCATTTATAACACTGGTTTATAGTCATTTATGCTTCTTTTTTCCTGATTAAGTTGTTTATTTAAGTTTAGGGAAATTTTCAACAAGTTTTGAATTCCCAATGTTTGGTACATGGTAGATTGTTGTTGTTAGATATTAACCGAATGAATGAAAAGCTGGAGGAAATACAAAGAAAATCCAGCTAGTAAGGAAAGAAGATGAATTATTTTCCATTCAGAAATGACCTAATGGCACTGAAAATGTTATGAGCAGAACTGGATATAGCACAACTATTTAGAAAATGGGCTTAACTGAATGGGTTCAAATACTGGCTTAACCATTTATTAGCTATGTGGTTGTGGGCAAGTTGTTTAACCCCTCAGTGTTCTCACCTGTAACAAGAATAATTATAATACTATCTCATGATTTCATGGTTAAGAAAATGCATGTGGACCTCTTAGAATAGTGCCTGAAACATAAAAAGCATCAATAAATGAATGTCCTTTTCACTGAAAACTTTCAGAACAAATGAACTCTATGAGGAAGTAACTATAGAGGAAAGTTAGTAGAAGGCAAAGGATTGAGTTGACACCTTCAATTATCAGAAAGGGAAAAATAATGTAATTGCTAGGTGCTGTTGAGTTGAATTCAACTCATAGCAACCCTATGTACAACAGAATGAAACACTCTCTGATGCTGTGCCCTGGCTGGCACTATGTCAGTGCTTCTCTGCTATTCATAGGGTTTTCAATGGATGATTGTTTCAGGATTGTTTCAGGTGGGGGTTGCCAGATCCTTCTCCCGTTTCTGTGGTGCTGGGGATTGAATCTGGGGCTTCAGAGAGTGCAGAGGACTTCACAAATTATGTCATCTTTGTATGTCATTACAGTAATATCAAAATCAAATTCATTAATTTAATTTTATACAGATATCCATAAAATAAGAAAAAGTTTTCACTAGAATTAAGTTTCAATGCCATTCATGAAGGTATGTTAATGGTAGTTTTCATTATTAACTACACATGACTTTTAAATGCTACTATTAATGAAACAAAGTATTACAAAGTAGTGAATATATAAACTGTCTAGCTTCTGATGTTGAAAACAATGTTTGAGGGTAACATGTGAAATAGGAAAAGCAAAACTTAGTCATTGGCATTCATCCTACATATTTCTGTTATATTCTTTAGATGTTTCTTTCAGTTTCTTTGGGGATAATTAATTCATCTGAATCTACCCTAGTTTATCTCAAGTAGGGCAAAATGATATAACACCAAGTAGAATAATTAGCTTAAGAGTTCCATGATCTGGAGAATTGCAATTATAGGTCACCAGTTTAAATCTGCCCTGGGTTGGCAGAAGGCCATTGCCATCTGTTGGCTCTTCAGTAATTAATATGAAGTACACCTATAAGAATACAGCTTTTAATGTTGTGTTTACAGAATCAATATGTTCTTCCAATGTAGCCGTCTGTGTTTCTCCTCCATTCTCTTTACATGTCCATGGCCTGCCTGACTCATCTTCCAGTGTTTTCCCAGAGAACTTTCCCATGTGAAAGAAAAGGTGTACCACAGTCTATTGGGCTTCTAATTACCATCATCATTTTTTATTTCCCACAAATCCCAAAGCAGCCCTTTGTTCACTAGCAAGTACGTGGGGCTTTAAATGCCAGTAAATATAATGCTGCAAGTGCAAAAGCTCCCCAGAGCAACACCCTCATTAACGATCTCCTAGAGTAAGCAGATCATGCACTCAGCAAGAGAAAGAGCCTGAAAACCACCTACTCTTAAATCACCTGTCTTAGTTATTGGTTATGATGATGATTTTGCCTGCCTTTACAGAATATCATATCCTTTTTTAAGCTTTTGTATATTTTTATGCAATTACAAAGAATTTATGTCAATTGGTCCTATTCTAAAGATATGAAGTATCACAGTTTAAATCGAAAATGGTCATGTGTTTGAACATTTGATCCCCAGCTGCTGGCACTGCTTGTGGAGGCCATGGAAACTTAGGGAGGCAGGATCTAGCTTTGTGGAAGTAAGTTGGTGGGAGTGGGCCTCTGGAGGTTTTTACCCTGAGCTGCAGTTCCAGTTACTCTGTATTCCTGATCCAACACATGATGTGAGGTTCTCTGCCATGAGCTTTGCCACCTGTCACTGTCACACCTGCCCCACTGCCATTATGAACTGATCCCCGGTGAACCCCCCAATAAATATTTCTTCCATAAATTTGCTTCAGTCGGTTTCTCTGCCACAGCGACACACTGGCTGACCAATACAGAAAATTGGTATCAGAGAATAGGGTCATTCCTGTGCAGAAACCTGACTATGTAGTTCTTAGGCCATTGAAACCTGTTTGCAGGAAGTTTGGAAAAGTTGGGAAGCATGGGTGAGAGAATCTCTGGAATGCTATAAGCAGGGTTTGTGGGGCAGTTCTAAAAGGAGTGAGGAAGACCAGAATGCTACAGCCAGTAGAAATGTGGATAGGGTTCACGGGGTTTCAGAGGAAAATGGAGACTCTAGTAGGCATTGGACTAGAGACCATTGATGTTACATTCTAGCAAAGAGCTTGTGTGCAGTCTACTCTTATCCTAAATATTTGAATGAGGTTAAATTTAAAAGTAATGGACTAACTGCATGTTGGTTATTGCTTGCTGCATTTAGTCATATTTATGAAGAAAATGGAGCAAAAGCCACAGAAAAAAAGATTTGAAAAATGTGTATTTTAAAGAGAAAAATGGTGGAGGCTTGTCTACGGTTACTGGAGACAGGGCCAGTGAGGGCAAGGAGGCCATAATTGTTGGAGATAAGCTCTAGTAAAGAGAACAATAGAAGAAATGCTCATGGGGCACAGGAGTTGGCCAGACTCCTCCTGTCTAAGACCCTGTAAAAATGAAAACCCATTTGAAAGGAGAGCATCTGAAAAGTGAATGTCTCTAGGATGCCCTACTGCAAAGGGCCTTCCTAGGGAAATGGTTTCTTGGACTGGGCATACAGAAGCTGCTGCTATAGCTGTGGTTCAAAAGAGTGAAGCTATTTCTCAAGCTGGCAGAAAATCTTGGCATCTTCCAAATGTGATGGTTTCATAGGCATGAAGAAAACAAGTTAAGGGAGTTTATAAAAGATGCCACCAATGTTGCAGAAAATAGCCTTCAAAGCCAGGTGGTATGTACTTGGGTCAGGTGCCCTGTGGAGAGCCCCTGAAAAGATGATGCACAAAGCTTCGTGGGCAGAGCCTAAGCAACAATGGAGACCCCAGGATGTATGCTGGAGATGCCAGGCTATGAAATGTCTACCAGAGGAAGATACTGACAAGAAGTGGGGCTAACCTATAAGAGCTATATACCATAAATGGCAAGGCTATGGGGGTGGAGCTGCCAAAGCCTATTTGAACCCAGATGATGCCAGACTCCAGATGATGTCACCTGTTCCAGATGCCAGACATGTAGCCACAGGATTTCTTTGTCCAGAAGGTTGTCGGTCTTGCTATGGACCAATCATTCTTTTCTGTGCCCCCATTCCTCCATTTTAGAATAGGAATGCTTACTCTGTGCCATTGTATGTTAGAAGTATATAACCTATTTTTGTTTTGTAGGCACTCACAGCTAACTTTGCTTTGAGTCTCAGTGGAGACTTTGGACTTGAACATTTGAACATGGTTGAGACTGTCAAGACTTTGGGGACTCATAATGTTGGACTGAGTGCACTTTGTATTATGAGATGACCATGGACATTTGGGAGCCAAGGATAGAGTGTCATGGTTTAAATCTAAAATATCCCCCAAAAGTCATGTGTTTGAACATTTGATCCCCAGCTAGTGTCGATATTTATGGAGGCTATGGACATTTGGGGAGGCAAGATCTAGCTTTGCAGAAGTATGCCACTGGGGCAGACCTTTGGGGAGTTTTACCTGGACCCACAGTTCCAGTTGCTCTCTGCCTTGGGCTTCTCATCTGCCCCGTGACATAAGGTTCTCTGCCATGGGCCCGGATGCTTGCTCCTGCCCTATTGCCATTATGGATTGATCTTCTAACCTTGAGCCCCACAGTAAATATTTCTTCCCCTAAGTTTGCTTTGTTCAGTTTCTCTACTATAGTGATACATCGGCTAATACATGAGATAAACTCTATTGCTTCATCATTGACAGTTGCTAGAATAGCTATTGCTATCCTGGCTACCTTCCCCTAGCAGGGCCTCTAACCAGTGGTCATGGGTGTTCATACCACATTTAAGACTGGGAAGCACATTCTTCCTACTTGATTTGGGGGGATGATCTCAAGGTAACTTCTGGTGCCTCAACTGTGAGAATTATTTTGATTTTGCCATCAAGGATTAAGGGATATGAACTGATTTTTTTTCTCCCTCCAGTTAAAACACATAGTATCAAGGTTCAGATTTGTACACTAGATTGGATTCTCATATCTAGGAATGATACTTGCAGTAGCAGGAAAACTGCATGGATCCTGGATAATAATTGATGAAACTAATAATAGTAGTGGTTACTATAGTTATGGTGCATGATGATGATAATAGTAGTATTAATAGCATTTTATGAATGCTTTGTAGGTGTCAGCACTGAAGAAGACTTTATCATCAGTTTTATATCTATAGTAGATGAACATTGGTAGTCTATAAAGACCCTGGATGCTTAATGTTCAGTTCTGGTTAATCACTCTTGAAATGTCTGGCCATGTCCATCAAAGTCATCTCTTTCCAACTCCTCAAACATGCATTTTGCAATCTGAGAATACTCTTAATTTCAAGTACAACGGAAGTATTAAGTGTTACTGTCTAGAGGGTCAGCCCAGAGGCTGCAGTGGCTGCTTTCCATTACTTACCATCAGAGAGAAGCACCGCAAAGGTCAATAAAGTATTCTGGGGAGAAACAGGGACAAATGATTTGCAAAGAGGTGTGATCAGGGTCTTGTTCCTCCTCATCCTTTAATAGTACCTCATAAAGCAGAATTTCTGAATGGATGGATCAGTATGTCATGAATATCAATTGGTCAGGCAGCTGCTTCATTTTGTTCGTTTACTTCCATCTATGGTGGCAAGCAAATTTTTTATTTTGAAAACATGAATCATCCTCAACTCCTTGATGTGTGTGTCTGTCCATGTATGTGTCTATATGAGAGACAGAATAGGAAGAGGGAGAGAGAGCTTTGCACATGTACCATTAGTAAATGTTTCTATCTGCTCACCTACTGTGGTTAACTTTAGCTTGCAAAGGTATAAATCACTGGCTTCTGTCCAGCCTGGAACTGACCTACAGATTAAATGCAGATCCCCATGATATGGGTGCTGTTCCACCATTTATTATTTTAAAGAAATCTTTCCACTCTGATTGCTGTGCTTGCACCTGCTTTTTCTATTTATTTTTTCTATTTATTACTCCAGGTAGTATAGAATTCCAGATTATTCTTCCTACACATTTATGTCAATTTGTATTGAAAAATAAATCAGCACCAAATGCCACAGATTCTGTTAAAGGTTTTGTCCTTTAGAATAGGAAGTGATTTGGTCATGTGTATTCAAAACCCATTCTCTTAAGAAGTAATTTATTGAAATTTGTGAATTTATACTGAGGATCTGGAGTAACTTTACAGAGTTTAGAAGGGTCGTGTCTTCATCTTCTCTCACACACAACTTTGATTGCTTCCCCTTTATCCCATTTACTATTGATAAATAGCCAATAATGGCAGTTTTCCTAGTTTAACAACACCAAAAGGTCTTAATGAAGACAATAACCATTAGGTAAATCAAAAATCTATTAAAGGGAAGCATTAAATCAGAACGAGAGAGTCAATTTTCTTATTGTTCTTGTACATTATGCATTTGCCAAATTCATTGTGCCAGTGGACAGAAGGCAAGTCTCTAGTCCTGAATAAGAATTGAAGCTTTCATTCTCATCCTCTGCTGTCATCTCTCTAACGACATTGTTTACATTTGCTGAATCATCAAAGGAGGAAAAAGAACATTATGTCCAAATTAGGAAAAAGTATAAATTAATTTTTCTGAAAAACTTTAAATCTTAACACAGGCTAATGAGGCTAATGGGGGAAAATTTTAAGACAAATGTGAAAGGAAAGATCACCCTCAGAATAGAATTAATTGTTAAGCTGACTTTTTAGGAATATAACCTCCTGGAAGATCAATGCCTACCTACTATAATGCCAAGTTTATCTTTCATGTAATAGTCCATTGAGCACACTAGAAAAAAGGTACAATAATCAATTTGATGATTTTTCTTTTTAAGAATATAAAGGACAAATAAGAGGAAATGAGATTTTCTTTTCAGAAATGTGCTTTTGCAGATCATTGTACTGGAAACTATCTAGTGTGCAACTTGAGGGATTTGAGTACTGGCTTTCTAATGAGGATAAACCTGAGCTCAGTAAGACTTGTGGCTAGTCCATGTTCCCATGTCTTTTTCTATTAAGAATCGGAATGTTAACTATGATTTTCTGGCCAGATTCCAGCTTGGTTAATTGCATGCTGTCTACCTAAATTCCCTTTGCTTGGGATATTCTTCACTCTACATTGTATTGCTTTTATTGTCATGTTTCCCCCAAGAGGTGGGCACATGATATTATAGAATGAGCCAGAATATAATTTGTTAAGCTAATAAGAGTACTTTAGGGATGAAGGGGTAAATGAAATAGTGTGCTTTTCACAATTTCCCCCCAATGAAGCCTATTTGTACAGTAATTAACATGGAATAGCATTAGTGAAACATGGAAATGAGCCAGCGCACCATGGCTAGAGTGTCAATAACACAGAAACAACTAATTTTGATAAATTCTACAGAAAAAAACTATTCAAACTCCAGAACCTCTCTGTCTAATATGCTTTCTGATTTTGTTTCGTTTACACTGAGTTAACACAGTATTCGATAGTGAAATTTGTTTTTTCTATATGAACATTTAAAACATAGTAAATTTCCATTGGGGTTGGGGTTTATCTCAGTTGGTAGAGTGCTGTTCGGCACTCTCTGATGCCCTGGGTTTGATCCCTAGCACCACAAAAACTGGAAAAGGATGTGGTAATCCACCTCAAAGCAATCATGAAACAATCAGCCAATGAAAAACCCTATAAGGGTTGCTATGAGTTGGACCTTACTCTGTAGGAATCTGACAACAATAACAAAAGTTGGAAAACTGTTGGCCCCACCTGCTAGCCAGAGGTTTATGGGGCTGGGTTTTAGCCTGGTTGGTAGAGTGCTTGCTCTATACACTCTGAGGACCCAGGTTCCATCCCCAGCACCATAAAAATCAGAGAAGGATGTGTCCATCCACTCCTGAAAACAATCTCAAAACAGTGATACAAAAGCCTGCAGCCATACCTCTGTGGCATCCAATACCACCAGATCTCAGGAGCTACGCTGGATAGGGCCTGGTTGGTACTTGGATGGGAGGCCACCTGGGAACACCAGGTGCTGTAGGCTTGGGAGAAGGACCCGGAAACCCAGTCCCAAAAAACAATCAGCCATTGAAAACCCTATGAATAGCAGAGAAGCAGTAACAATACTATTTCGCCTGTTGTACATAGGGTCGCTTTGGGTTGGATACTGACTCGACAGCACCTAACAACCACAACAAAATTCCATCATCTTTTTACCTATCACAGCACCTGGCCCAATAACTTGCATAATATTCTTTAGAGCAACATTTCTTAAAGGAGTGAATGAATCTATGGAACCCAAAAAAGGCAGAAGAAAATTAGCATTTATGGATTTCCTAATATTCACTCTTTCAGGTACTCATATTCCTTACACTCTCTTATCCAGGCCTTACACTTATCCCCATTTCAAAGATGAGAAAACAGAGGTTCAGAGATGCCAAATGGCTTTGAGCTTTGAAGCCAAATCTGTTTTATTACAAAGCCTGGCCCTTTCATTCCAAATTAACTTGCAGCCTCCCACATTGTACCTCACACCTTTGGCCTTAATTTGAGGAGGCAAGTCTGAAAACCTCAGACACTGTGAAAGTCAAGTTGATCCCCAAAGACAAGGTTAACAACTGCCCTATGGAATTTTACATTGTTATTCTTCCTCTCATTACTCCAATTCAAATCTGTCACTATTGCCATTTTAGAGTTGTCATAACTATTGCCAAGTAATTATACACTTGTCACAAAATATACCATAAATTGAATCTTTGTAAGTCTTAGTACAGACTAATTCAAATGTAAATGTTTAATGAGTCCAGAAAATAATCAGAAAAAAAAAAAAAAAAAAAAAAAAACCTCTTTAAGCTCCCTAAAATTCACTCACTATGGTTGAATCTATTGTGTTGAATAGGGAAAATACATGTCGGGCTTTCCGCACCTGGACTATGCTTATAGCCAAGTTTTCAGTTTTTTAACTGGCATTAAATTACCCAGAAATTGAGTGTGTGGAAAATGATAGAAGTTCATTTTTGCTCATGGGATAAATTATTCTCCTCATATTTTCATTTTTCTTTTAATTTTTATAGCACAAAAATCTGTACACTTAAAGACCATTGAATGAGAATACAGGAAATATGCATTTCTATATGATAATAACTGTAATATAGCAAAAGACTTAAGAAATATAGTGATATGTATGCTATAAGCCAGTCAACTTTCAGTCACTCCAGCACATATCTCACCTTAATCCACAAGTTCCTATACCAATATATTTTATTTCTAGCCAGACAGTGGCTAATTTATGGCTCTGCCAACAATGCCATTTTAATTAATTTTATTCATCTTATTTCTCTTTTCCTCTGTTCCTCATATCTCATCTGTTTGCATTGCCTAGATTTTAATTAAAAAAACCTCTCCTCTCTAAGGAGTAATCTGAAGTAGCAAAAAATAATCACTTAAAATATTACAGTCATTAAAAAATTGGCTGTGGTGGAAGCCATGCATTTTCAATTTTCCTACAAATGATGTTTTAGCTTCCTTTTAAAGTGCACTTTGTATCTGAATTGTCTGCCACCAGCCAGCTTGGCTATCAAAAATGGTCTTCCAGCTGGGTGGGCTGAGTGACAACTCCTTAATGGAGGAAATGGATGGCTCTCTGCTCATGTGGAGGGAAAGGCATACCAGGCAGATTTCATTCCATCTGCCACCAGCTCTCTGCAAGCTGGCATTGCCCAAATGCCCAATGTACTCACTCCAGCAAAAAGGATGTTGTCAAAAGATACATGGTAAAGCTACAAGATGCCTGAAAGGATCATCAGGGCCATTAGGCCCCAAGGAGATAATATTTAGAGGTTCCTCAGTGTTCATCATGGATGAAAATCTAATTAAACTATGGTGGAGGTGATTGTAAGTACTTTTACAAGTACAGAGGTGAAGTCATTAACATTTTCAGCAGAGTATGGGGAGCAGCCTTAGAAAAATGCTAAACTGAATTGTGGCCAAGGACTTGTTATACTGAGGAATTTGCACTGATGTTTCCTGTTGATGCTTTAATGAATGGCAAATTCTTGTCACTTAGTTACACTGTGTTCTGCTTGTCAAGCAAAGGAAATCCATTTTAGAAGCAGAATAGAAAAATATTTTCAATTGACAAAGGGAAACATAAAGACTACTAAGGCATATTGAAGAATCAGAAATTTGCTAATACTTAAAAGTCTAAAGTGTATGCTATTGATCAATGCTAAAATAATAAAACAAGTAAAAGTAAGTATAACTAATACAATGATCAATATATATTAAGAAGGCTAGAATTAGAAAAAATTAGAGCCACCTGCAAAATTTATGTATTTCACCAAAATAAATGCTCAGTTACCTAGTACATCCTAAACATAAATCAGTCAAAAGTTATGATTCAGGAAATCATGTGATATATAATCATTTACTCAAGAAAACCTGATATATTTTTATGATATTCAAAATAAAATAGACCTGCATTCCACAATATTCTTGTTTTTAATCATACCAAGAACTTTGTATCTCACAAAACTAGACATCGAGTTTTTTGTTAAAGTTGTTTGTTGTTGTTAGGTGCCATCGAGTAGGTATCTGACTCATAGCGACCCTCTGTACAACAGGGGAAACACTATTGTCAGTGCTTCTCTGCTGTTCATAGGGTTTTCAATGGCAGATTGATTTTTCGGAGGGGGTTGCCAGGTCCTTCTCCCAAAAAGTTGTTTAGATTTTTGTTGTTGCATGCAAATGACATGAGTTTGAAGAGATGCTACACAAAAACAGCTGGTTATTAAAATTGAGAGCAATTTCCTGAATTCTTTCCATACCCTCAATGCACATGTCACTTGGATTTTTAACATAGTATATTGTTGTTACACAATGCAAGTTTCTCTCCAAGAAAAGTGGTATCAATTATCTTGTATTCTTTTTTTTTTTTTTATTAGAAATTTTTAATGTACATCATAATGTGATTCATTTTGACATGCTTTTCGTTGTGACAATTTTCATATATGCAATTTGATAAGCATTATTCATATAGGTTACCCCTTACGCTCCTCTATGTTTCCCCCCTCTCCCCTTCCTATCTAAGTTTCCCATCCAAGTCTTCTCTATCTTTTACTATATAGTATTTTTCTATATGTCCTTGGGTTCCCTTTCTGTTTAAG
>VMDO01032252.1:0-19199 GCA_007922755.1 Pedetes capensis | reverse complement strand
AAAAACATGATCTGGGGGTGCAGCTCAGTGTTCCAGCACTTGCAGAGCATGCAAGCGCGAGGCCCTGGATTCAACTCCCAGTACCACAAAAAAAAAAAAAAAAAAAAAAGACAGAAAAGAGAAGAAAAAAAATCTCAGAAAAAAATGAAGATAGTTTTATCCAAAACGTAAGGTTTAAATAAATGTTAAGCCAGTTGCTGGCACAAGAAGATTTAGAGTTTGAGGCCAGAGGCAGCCTGTACACCCTCATGAGAGACCTTGTCTCGATTTTTTTTTTAAAAAAGGAAATAGGGATGAAAATATTGCTACCAGTAAGATAGGAGAAAAGCAAAGGAAGTGTGGACCATAGCTACTTTCTTCTGTTGCCTACTATAATGAAATGGAAGTTTTAAGTTTTATAAAAAAGAGTTGTAGGGGAGATACAAGTATATTTGAATTTGTGACAGAATGAATGAGACGTAAGAAAGTTGTGACAGGAAGTGAAGATGGTTTTTTATGGAAAAAAATTGCTGTGAACGAATGTAAAGAAGTAGAATAGAATCTGGAGGTGGTGGGTGTATAAACAGAGAGCTTTTATTTAATCAGTGTTACTTTAGTATGATAATAGGCTGATGTCAATCCAGTAGAAGAGATGTTCAGCATAAAGATGCAGTAACTGTAGGAACAGATCCATTGGGAAGTTGAGAGCAGATAGTAGCAAGAGTACATGAGGAGCATTTGTCTTTTATTGGAAATAAGATTGCTCTGTCACAGGAGAAAGAGCGGTGCCGAGGTGACAGATAGTTTCAGAGAGATAGAAGAATCAGGGAATCATTTAATTGATATATTCCTGGGCTATAATGAGCATATGGAGTAGAAAAGATATAATAAAATTGGAGGAATAGATTTGTGAGCCACCTCATGTAAGTTTAATCATAAGAACCTGGTGACCAATTGTGCGTGAAAAATGAGAAAGTATAGATCTATAGAAGATGATGAGTTAAAGTTAGCAATTAAATTTATTTTAAAACATTAATTTCCCAAAAATAATAGGCTGGCAGATTATTTTTTAAAAAAATAAGTTTATAAAACATTGAATGAGGGAACAGTACCAATTTTAATTAATATTGAAAATTAACTATTTTTTGTTGTGCTTGGGGGTTGAACCCAGTGCTTAGCACATACTTTGCAAGTCCTCTACTACTGGGCTACACTTCTCACCCATTTATTATTATTGTTTTATTTTGAGTCAGGGTCTAGCTAAAGTTACACAGGCTGCCTCTGGACTCAAACTCATGATCTTCCTGGATCCACCACCTCCTGAGTCACTAAGATTACAGGTGTGCACTACCATGCCCAGTTGAAAATTAACTATTGACCATGGCTTTTTCTAAGATTTTGTTGGGGATGGTAATTGTTCTTTGTATAGATATCTTCCATCTTGTGATGAATAAAGACTGTATTAACTTACCTTTCATGTTGAAGAATTTCACTGGTTTTGTTTCCTATAGGCTTAGAATATATCTTCACTGGCCATAATTAATGAAGTAAACTTAATTATATGCTCCTTATTTTTTAACAAGCAAGAATATTTGTTTATTTTTATCATGTATGTATGTATGTGTGTATGTATGTATGTATGTATGTATTTTGTGGTACTGGGAGTTGAACCCAGGGCTACACACATGCTTTTACAAGCACTCTACCACTGAGCTGCATCCCCAGCCCATTTTTTTATTTTTATTTTGAGACAAGGTCTCACTAAGTTATGCAGGCTGCCTATGGCCTTGAGCTTGTGATCCTTCTGCCTTTGCCTCTTGAGTCATTAGGATTAGAGGTGTACGCCACCGTGAGCCATAAACAAGAATTTTTAAATTGGTCACATCAATGAATAATGGTGAAAATATGACTCTGTGTCCTGGATGATCAATACTAAATGAAAAAAATTATCAATTTCTCCTATAGTTTGAGTTGGTTTCTAAAGCCTGAATTTTTCTTTCCTGTAGTTCAACCTTGTTTTTCTGCAGACTTCAGAGTCTTGAAAGATTAATTATGGAAATTTTCTCAGAATACCATTTGCTAGCCTCTGGTAACGTTTCTTTGGTTTTGGCAGCAACATGTCTTTGTTACGACATTTTCAATACTGTTTATATCCAGTGGGGAAAGTTTCTTTTTTTTTTTCCAGAAAACCTTTGGAAGGTCACCTATCACTAGTATATTCTCAAGTCAGCATGTAATCCTTCAAAAACAGGACAATGATTAACTGTAAATGAACCTGAAGATGCTAGAGAATTAAGTGGTGCATAGAAAAAGCAGACTTAATTTTGAGTGATAATAAAATTGAGAGGAAATAATCAGCCACTATTGTATACTAAATTCTAGAAAGGGAGGTGGAATGTTAAAGCAACTCCTGAATGAAAATATTCATTATATTTTTTCATAATATGTTATGTCTTTCAAATTTTTGAATTCTGTTGATTCTGAAGAAAAGAACTCAGCTGTTCATAAAACATGGTCTTTATACAATACTAAAATTTCACAGTAAAGCTTGTTGTTGTTGTTAGGTGCTATTGAGGCAGTATCCGACTCATAGCGACCCTCTGTACAACAGGGGAAACACTATTGTCAGTGCTTCTCTGCTGTTCATAGGGTTTTCAATGGCAGATTGATTTTTGGGAGGGGGTTGCCAGGTCCTTCTCCCAAGCCTGCAGCACCTGGTGTTCCCAGGCGGTCTCCCATCCAGGTACTAACCAGGCCCGACCCTGCTTAGCTTCCCAGATCTGACAGGATTGGATGCCACAGGGCTATGGCTGCAGTAAAACTTAAAGAACAAAATAAAAATTACTCTTAAACTCATCACTCAGAGATAACCACTGTTAAAATTTTACAGTATTCTCATTCAGTTGCTATACTATCTATATTTTTATATAGACAATGGAATATTGGATATATTAGTGATTTCAGATCTTGAACTTTTCAATTTTTAAAAAATGGAAAGCAAGTATAAAATTAGCAACTTTTCACATGTCAAGTAAAAACAGAATAACATGTTAGGTCACTACCAGCAAACGATCATCTCTATCATTTCATAAAAGGATATATTAACACACCAATGTAGAAATATCTCAGAATAAAATAAGTGGTTGATTAAAGTCTTATGAAAAACTGCCAATAATGCCTTTATTGTTCTCATTTTATTATAGATTGGTGAAAACTTTATGCTGACAATCATTATTAACACAACTCCCTCCAAGCAGTGTATTGACTCGGATAAAAAACTCAGAAAATAAAACTGTTAAGTTTTGAAGTGCACAGTTGCACATTTCAATTGGGGCCCAAATATTGGCTGCAATCTTATTACTTGTCCCTTATAAATTTACTCTTTCACTCTCAGATAATTCTATTTCTTGCCCTTTCATTTGTCCTCAACCCTCCAATAAATCCTCCCCCATCGTTTCTCTCAGCTGATGATATTCCTTCTTAATTTCACTAAGATATATAAGTCATCAAAGGAGAACTTTTCACAATCAAGACCATTTCACAAACTTTAGGGTAGCTATAATTTAACAACAACAACAAAAAAAAGATGTATAATAGGAATTGTTAGGGAAGATGTGATAAAATTGGAATGCTCTTACCTTCCTGGTACAAGATTGTAAAATGGTTTAGCCACTTTGTAAAACGGTTTGGAAGTTCCTCAGAGAAGTTAAACACAAAGTTATCATATAACCCAGCAATTCTACCCCTAGGTGTGTACCCAAGAGTATTTATTGTAACAGTCACACCCAAAAAACTTGTATACAGATGTTCTTGGAAGCATTATTCATAATAATTGAAAAGTATAAAAGTCATATGTCTATTCTTAAATGGGTAAACAAAATGTGTTATATCCAATAGAATATTACTCAGATACAGAAGGAATGTAATTAACTTAGATCAAAATGGAAAGCATTGTGCTCAGTGAAAGAAACCAAAGTGTAAAGGCCACTTACTGTATGATTTCATTATAGGAATTGTCTAGAATATACAAACATATAGAGACAGAAGGTAAATTAGTGATTGCTATGGACCATAAAGCCTGCAGCGGTAGCCCTGTGGCATCCGATCCCATCAGATCTCGGAAGCTAAGCAGGGTCAGGCCTGGTTAGTGCCTGGATGGGAGACCTCCTGGGAACACCAGAAGCTGTAGGCTTGGGAGAAGGACCTGGCAACCCCCTCCCAAAAATCAATCTGCCATTGAAAACCCTATGAACAGCAGAGAAGCACTGACAATAGTGTTTCCCCTGTTGTACAGAGGGTCGCTATGAGTCGGATACCGACTCGACGGCACCTAACAACAACAACAAATGGACCATAAAGAGGGGAAATGGGAATGATTGATACTGTGTATTTTTCTCAATATGATGAAAATGTTCTTAAGATAAATTATGGTGATTGTTGCACAACTCGATGAACATGATAACAGCAAATAGAAACAACAACAACAACAACAAACCCACTGAATTCGCCAGGCACAGTGGCACCCGCCTCAAATCTCAGTGATTCTGCAGGCAGAGGTAGGAGGCTCACAGGTTTCAGGACAGAGACAGCCTGTGTAACTCAGCAGGACTTTCAAAAAATAAAAGATAAAGTGCTGGGTGTGGTGCCACCTGCCTGTAATCCCAGTGCCTCAGGAGGCAGAAGCAGGAGGATCACAAGTTTGAGACCAGAGGTAGTCTGCATAGTTTGGCAAGACACTGTCTCAAAAAAAAAAAAAGTAAAAAAATGGGCTGAGGGTGCAGCTCAGTGGTCCAGTACTTGCAAAGCATGCAAGCGCGAGGCCCTGGGTTCAACCCCCAGTACCACAAAAGTAAATAAATAAATAAATATAAATAAAAGATAAAAAATGGGCTACGGGTGCAGCTCAGTGGTATAGCACTTGCAAACTATGTGAGAGGCCGTGAGTTCAACCCCCAAGTAAGGCAAAGAACAAACAAAAAACTCACTGAATTATATACTTTAAGCGGGTGGATCTTATGATACATGCATTACATATCAAAAAAGATATTAAAAAGGTGAGCTTGTACATGTCCTTACCACCAAATCCACCCACCTCCCTGGACCTGTGTTATTTATTTTTCCTTCTTCCTGTTAAGATGCATGAAGTATAGTATATTTATTCCTACCTAAAATTAACATCTTCTGTTTCTTCACTGAATCTCATTCCCTCTCCCTTACTTAAGGGCTTTGCTATTGAAAATTATTTCCTTCCTCAGAATTATTTTTTCTCTCTCTGTAGCTCTTTTCTCTCAGTTCAGAAACATGTAATTTCTTCCATCTTCAAGCCTTCCCTTCTTGAACTTACACTCCCTTCCAGCTATAAACACATTTCTCTATACTCTGTGTCCACTTCTTTCCTCATTTGCCTTTGAACTCAGCAATTCTTTGACAGCCATCACTCATCACAGCTACTCCTATCCATGACACCCAGTGACCTTATTGCTGAATTAAATGGCCAAATTTCAGTCCCCTTCTTATTTGAGCTAGCACCAGCATTTGGCACAGTTGGTCTATTGCTCCTCTTTAAACTGTGTTCTTTATTTGGCTTCCAGCCTATTCCATCCTCCCTATTTTTCTCCTCTCCTGGTAGCTATCCCTCTGTCTCTCTCTTGGGCTCCTTCCCTGCCTAGACCAAACATGTTTACCATGACCAAGCCGCAGTCACATATGTGCTTATTCCCTTAGTGATTTCATTCAATCTTCTAGCTTTAAATGACACCAATATGCTGATGAAACCCTAATTCATACATCTAGCCTAGATGTAGCTTGTTAAAGCTATACATCTATATCAGTCTATCTACTAGACATGTTCCTTGAATGACTAACAGTCGTCTTAGATTCTTCAGGATAGAATCCTGTCAGTGTCCTTCCCCTCAGCTATAGAGACCTACTTTCTTCCTATTTTCCCCATTGTTGTTGTTAGGTGCCAGGGAGTCGGTATCCGACTCATAGTGACCCTACATACAACAGGCAAAACACTATTGTCAGTGCTTCTCTGCTGTTCATAGGGTTTTCAATGGCAGATTGATTTTTAGGAGTGGGTTGCCAGTTCCTTCTCCCAAGCCTATAGCACCTGGTGTTCCCAGGCAGTCTCCCATCCAAGGACTAACCAGCCCCGGCCCTGCTTAGCTTCCAAGATCTGATGGGATTGGATGCCACAGGGCTACTGCTGCAGGCTCTATTTTGCCCATTGCTTCCATTAATTGAAAGCAGAACAATTAATTACCCAGTTGCTCAGATTAGAAGCTAGAATTCTTCTTTGATTACTCCTTTTCACTCACCTCCTATAGCGAATCCATCAGCAAATCTTGTTATTTCCAAAATTATATCCCGAACCTTGTTGTTTTCTATTATCTTTCCCCAACCCTGCCTGAGTCCAAGCCACTATCAACACTCCAGTGTATTACGCAGTATCCTGCACTAGTCTCCCTCCCTGCTGTTTCTCTTGCTACCAAATTTTAAGTGTTCAACCCAAATGTTAATGTTATCCTTTTAGTCATAAAATGGTTACTTCACTCTTCTTCACAAAGCCCTCCCCTGGATTCCCCATTACAGGTAACAGAAATCCAAAACTCTCTACCAGGCTATGCATGATCTGGCCCCACCTCTTCCCAAGTTATTTCCTGCTGTTTTCTGCATTGACCTTTCAGTAGTAGATACAGAGGCTTTCTTGTGTCTCTTTGAATATCCCAAAGTTTGTTCTCACACTAGAGTCCTTGCACTTGTACTTTGCCGTAGCCTACACTCCTCTTGTTCTGAAGGTTTTCATAACACTTCCTGAGTTTGTTTTGGCCACTACTCAAATATCACCTCCTCAAAGAGTTCTTCTCTCACTATCACATGTAAACTAGCACGTTTATCATTTTTGGCCTTGAAGGGTACTTAGTTTTCTTTATCCTACATATACCTGGGGCTGGGATTTAACTCAGTTGGTAAAGCCCTGCTCTACAGTCTCTGAGGTCCCGGGTTCGATTCCTAGCACCACAAAAAATGGGAGAAGAATGTGGCAACCCACTCCCGAGCAATCTGGAAACAGTCAGCCATTGAAAGCCCTATGAGGGTCGTTATGAGTCAGAGGGCACCTAACAACAACAACAACTTATACCTGCGAGGTATTATACCACATTTATTTATTTATTAAGAGTTTAATCACATTAGAATATAAGATCCATGAGATCTGGATATCTTATCTGTTTCATTTACTATCATATCTCCAGCTCCTAGAGTAAATTACCAAATCAATAACTCTGCAGTCATGTAAAAAGTGGTATATATAATTGCATGGTTTGTTATTTTTATTTAATATGTTTATTTAGAAGGCATCTTTAATATCTTAGTACTTTAATAAAAATACTTTTTTATTTAAGAAATTATCCATATTGTTATAGCAGTACATACTCAAAATAATTTAGTGGCAGAGTGCTTGCAACGTATGCATGAGGCCCTAGATTCAGCACCCCAGTACTGCCAAAAATAAATAAATAAATAAATAAAATCAACTATGACTCAGAAATCTAGAAGACAAACTGGGTGTGGTGGCGTATGCCTGTAATCCAAGTGGCTTGGGAAGTGGAGGCAGGAGGATTGCAAGTTCAAGACCAGAGGCAGTCTGCAGAACTTAGCAAGACCCTGTCTCAAAAATGAAGTAAAAAAATGGGCTGGGGGTGCAGCTCAGTGGTCCAGCACTTGCAGGCGTGCAGGCGCAATGCCCTGGGTTCAACCTCCAGTACTGAAAAAAAAAAAGAAAAGAAATCTAAAGACATGCCATAGAGACTACAACAATTCCATAGTCAAAGATCATCTGGAGTCAAAAGGTAAATTGATAGGTTTATAAAAATCAAGAAAGATGTGAATTTTGAAAGGCAACATGATGTAAGTGTTTTGTAGTTTGGAATGAGTAGAAAAGGCCAAAGCAATCATATGTGAAGCATAGAAGTCAAAGAGAAATTAATCTCCTAAAACAAGATTTCACTGATATAGCAGCTTTATTTACAGTTTCTACTACAACAGAACTAATCTTCGGATATAGCCAATCCCAACACGGCAAAAGAGATCCAGAAAGTGACTATAACTGATCAGGAGGAGGAACTGCAAGAGAGTACCTGAGAGCTGTAGGGCTTGTGGGCTATGTATGTCCTTCCTTACTTTAAGGAAAGCAGCTGATTGTGGCTATAAAATAGTATATCCACCCATATAGACTTCTTGAAACCTTTGTGCTAATAAAGATAGATGGAATCCTAGTGAAATTTATGGGGTAGAGGTTTTTATCTTCCTGCTCTTGACTACTTTAAGCATAAAATGTATTTAAATATTTCTTTGAAAATAACTCTTCTTGTGACAATTCAACCAAAAAGAGCACAAAGAGGTTCCAACCATTCTTCTAGCTCTTAGCAAAGACAAGTATGTAGAGAGATTTAAAGAGAGACCAATGGTGTATTACTCTGTACCCGACTATCATTTACCAATAAAGGGAGAAAAAAGTAAAAATAAAAATAAACCACTAAAGTCAGGGCAGCACCCTGTCTTCTAAGACTATATTCTAAAATCTACTAAACCTACTAATTAGCATTGCTTAGGGTTAATAAGCGATTCGTTGCAAAGTGTGGATCATTTCCCTCACAGATTTGATGCATTGTAAGTAATGTGAGATCAAATAACAGAGCGATTGATTATGTTTCTGTTATACAAAAGTAACTTCATGATAGTATCTTTTTGACAAGACTTACAGGACTGATAAATAACTCCTTCATTAATGAGGTGATTTTCTTTTAGGCTACAAAAATGAAAATGCTTACCTCTAAATTAAACTAGAAGAATGTGATCATTTTTATTAAGTACTTTCTCTTTGATCTCTGTTCTTGAAAGCACAACACTCAATTATAATTATTAGTGAAAGCGAACATTGACTTAGAATTTTTGGCTGTGAAACTAACCAAAATAACAACCTAATAAAATCATTGCAGTTGTTTTTACACGTATCTGCTAATTTATGTTGCATAAGTATTATTTCATTAACTCTTTCTGATTATCCTGTGAGATACAAGTATTGTTATTTTCCTATTTTACAGATGATGAAACTGAGACACAGGGTGCTAAAGTATCTTGACCAATTTCCAAGAGCTAGTAAAAGCTGGAGTTAGTCATGCAAACAAGATTAATGAGTTCTATAGTTCTTAACTATATATATAGGGTCGCTATGAGTCAGACTCGACTCGACAGCACCTAACAACAACATACAACATAGTTCTTAACAGGACTGGAATTTAGCTCAGTTGGTAGAGTGCTGCACTGCAGTCTCTGAGGTCCCGAGTTCAATTCCCAGCACCGTAAAAATGGGAGAAGGACCTGGTAATCCACTCCCAAGGCAATCCTGAAATAGTCAGCCAGTGAAAACCCTATAAGGGTCGCTATGAGTCAGATGCCGACTTGATGGCACCTAACAACAACAACATGAGGATCTTGGGGGGCTAGGGTGTAGCTCAGTTGCTAGAGCGCTGCTCCACACTCTCTGAGGACCTGGGTTCTATCCGTAGCACTGCACAAATGGGAGAAGGATGTGTCAGTCCACTCCCGAAACAATCAGCCATTGAAAACCCTATAAGGGTCGCTATGAATCGGACATAACTTGATGGCACCTCACAACAACATAAGGATCTTGAGATGGTGAAAGTCTGCTAGATTATCCAGGAGGCCCCAATGTAATCATAAGTGTTCTGGTAAGAGAGGGTTAGGAGAACAGAATCAGAGAAGGAAATGTGAGGATGAAAGCACTCATCACAAGGGTCTTCCCCAAGGACTGCAAGCAGCCTCTGGAAGCATGGCAAAGAGTTCTCCCCTAGAGCCTCCAGAAAGAACACAGCCATCACGGCATCCTTCAGTTAGCCCATTTTAGATTTTTGACTCCCAGAACTGTAAGAGAATACCTTTGTGTTGTTTTAAATGATTAATTTTATGGTAATTTTTTACAGCAGTAACAGGAAACAAATAGTTTCTTTATTTGTAAAATGAGTATAATAGTGGTCTCATAGAACTGAGATGAGGAATTAAAGGGAAGAATTTGGGTGCATACAAAGGAGTTAGAAATAAAAGAATGGCATGTCAAACATTCTCTGAAAACCTAGAGGCCATTCATATGGGATATAGCCTGCCTTTCCCGTCCACAGAAAGCACTGGAGATAGTTAAACAAGACAGAACTACACCTGATTCTCCTCTCCTTCCCCAGTCTCATCCTCAATGCTTCTTGGTACCTGGCTCTGCTTTTCTTTCCACCTTCATCTCTACTTGATTGCTCCCTCATTCCCTCCATTGCAATACTTCCTGCCCCAGCTTCTTTGTCCTTACTGTTTATTCACTTTGCAAGTCTTCTGTGCCATTGCAGAGCTGCCTTGTCATTCAGACCTCAACTGAAAGGATTTCTGCAAGAACTTTCCAGATCGTTCAAACAAAGCAAACTTCGCAGACGCCCTCTATGTCACTCCTTCACCTCACTTCTTTGTAGCACTTATGGGAACCTGAAGTGGATCCAAAAATCTACACCATATTTTGGTATTTATCTTCTCTATAAGTTCATAGGAAGAAGGATGTGGAAATCCACTCCCAAGGCAACCCCGAAACAGTCAGCCATTGAAAGCCCTATGAGGGTTGCTATGAGTCAGACAAGACTCGAGGGCACCTAACAACAACAACAACAACAACATAAGTTCATGTAGCATGTAAGATACTGGAAAGTTGCATTGTCTTCCACATTGCTTTCTCATTCATTGTCTTTCTCATTGCCAAATCCTCAGAAACTCAAATGTACAGAATTTGTCTCTAGTTGATTTCTATTGACTAGCCATGGGACTGATGGCAACACTGCCAGTTTGAGACAGATTTTCTGTGTTTGTATCCTAATCTCAGCACCCACTCCCCATGTGTACTTTTCTGTCTGTCTATCATATTGTTGTTGTTGTTAAGTGCCATTGATTTGGGTCCAACTCATAGCAACCCTATGTAAAATAGTATGAAACACTCCCTGATGAGGTGCCATGCCTGGCACTGTTGTCAGTAGTTCTCTGCTATTCATAATGTTTTCAATGGTGGATTGTTTCAGGAGTGGGCTGCCAGGTCCTTCTCCCTAGCCTGCAGCACCTTGTGTTCCCTGGCAGTCTCTCATCCAAGGACTAACCAGGCTGACCCTGCTAAGCTTCCGAGATCAGGTGAGATTGGATGCCAGTGTGTTATGGCTGCAGACATCTATCATAGTTAGGGATTTTTTTTTTCTTTAGATGCTGGCTTGTCTGATATTGTTGGCATCTGTAGCCTGGGTTCAGCTGCTCCATTTTGGGGACATCCTCTTATCTGTTGTTGGGGAATGTGCTTTCTGTGTTTCAGCTTATTCCTTCTCAGAGGGAGGAGTTCATTATATCAAAAACAGTCCAGTACTGATGGAGTTTTTGTTTTGTGCCAATTTGTTTATTTTTCCTGCCTAGAAACCTTTTTCTGCCTCCTGTGCTCAAGAGATTACTTCTATTCCTCTCTGATATTCTACCTGCTATAGAAAAGAGTTGGGAGAATGACCCGGCAACCCACTCCCAAAAATCAATCTACCATTGAAAACCCTATGAGTAGCAGAGAAGCACTAACAATAGTGTTTCGCCTGTTGTACATAGGGCTGCTATGATTTGGACACCAATTCGATGGTACCTAACAATAAATAATATATAAGAGAGGAAAGTGGACCTATATAGTTCAGTGGGTGAGTAGGTAGATAGACAATCACACAGGTTATATGGCTTTACATTTTGCTCTGTGTTTTGCTTTGCTGGTCTGGCTATTTGCAGTGGAGAAATGGGCTTGACACAGTTCCTGGCCTCCTCAAGCCTAATTTCTTTGCTTCTCCAAACTAGAAGATCTTGACCAAGGTGGTGATATAGATCAGACATTAATTTTGGAATCTTCTTTCATCCTGGACCAAATTATGTTGTATATGAGTCATACCTCTAAATGTATATTGAATGAAACTCATTTTTTTCAAAGTTTAATCATTAGTGAATTGTTTCTGTTGATTTTGGTCAGTCGTAGGGTAAGAATTGCTACAAGCCTATACTATTTCTGCTTGCTTTCCTTGAGAGCCTCACAGCTTATTCATTATATTTAAGAATTTTTAGCAAACAGCAGCAGCAACAAAACTGCACATTATTGCTGTTGAATAACAAAATTGCAACCTTGACATTGAAATAAAGCAATAATCTCTATCAAAGACAATGTGTGAGGAGAAAAGCTCCATGAATCAGGAAATCCCTTTTGTGATGTTGGGACGGCATCAGCTCTGGAGTCATTCAGTCTGGTAGTAAATTTCTGCTCTACAATTTATGGTTACTGCAATCTGAGGTAATCTTTTAATTTTTCTGGAACTATTTTTAAATTAGGTAACATGCAAATAAGCATTGTAACTACTTGAAATGATTTTTAAATAATTATTAAATATGGCACAGAATGATCTCCTTGTAAATCAATCTCCTTACCTTTGCCCTTGATAACCTATTGATGGTGAGAAACAACTGTTGATTTGCCAAAACATACATAATTTTGTAGCTGAAAACATTCAAACGGTCTTTGGATAGCCTACTAAGGAATGAGCCAAAAGGCTTTTCACCTTAGTCACTATTGACATTTGGGAGAAGAAAATTCTTTGTCTTGAGAGGGGCTGTCATGTACTGTTTAGGATATTTAGCAGAATCCCTAGTCTCTCTCTATCCACCAGATGCCAGCAGTACCAAGCACCCTCCAAGATGTGACAACCAAAAATCTCCAGATTGAAAAAGTCCCCTTGGGAAAGCTACAAAACGTCCCCTCAGAGAGCACTACTGAATTAGAGAAAGGAGAAGAATTTTGTTTTAAAAGAGAGAAGGGACTCAAACTACAGTGTCGCTTTCTGCTTGGAATGAGTCCCCATCAAGCCCTTCCACTCATTTACTGAGCTAGGCCTTTCTATGCCTGGTACACTCAGGTGTCAGTGAAGGAACATTGGAGCTAAAAATAGGACACTGAAAGAGGATTTTCTCCACATCTGTGAAACAGAACAGACCCAAGGCATATTCAGAAGATTTTGGAATATCCTGCATGAGTAATTGCAAAATTTCTGTGTTCTTAGAACCAGAAAAGGCCAGTCAAGAAGAGTGTAGTGATCATGACCATGCTTCATTTCCAGGCAGAAGTTGTGGAGGTGGAGAGACTCCAGAAAAACAATGCCTTGAAGACTTCAGGGAATTTTCAGTACCTGAAAATAAATAGCATAGAGTAGTAGTATGATTTCAGTGTGCCCCAGAGGTTGCAAACAGAGCTCCTGTGAATGAAGGAGACAAGAATATGGACCAGAGATATCTGGGTTGCCACCCTAGCAGAATGGTACTTCAAAGATGAATTGTACAAAAAAATGAAACTTGCATTTTTTATTCCCTGGAGTTTGTGAACTGATATACAAAATGGGATGTGTAAAACAGAAAGTCTTTCATGTGCCAGATGATCCAGACATTAAAGAATAGTTTATTAGATAGCTCTACCATCACTTAACAACTGCCTGTGAGGTATCAGTCTCTATGCCAGGTACCAAAAGAGAAATCCGACAACAACTCTGCCCCTACAGAATCCATAGCCAAGTGAATATATAAACCAGATCTGCAATAGGACTATGTGTATAGTGTAATATGGGAGCCCAGAAGAGGGACACTTGAACAGCATAGAAGAAGGGGACACATATGTATCCCAGTTGTCACAGGTAAAGCTTAAACAATGTGCATGGTTCCCAGCACATCCCAAAGTTTAGCAACAGCTGCTGTTTGCTGGACAAACTTCAGTTGCCAAACATTATTACATTTGAAAAGCACTAGAGACCTAGGCTTGCAATTTACACAGATTTGATACTTAAATTCCACTGTATCTGGGCAAGTGTCTGAAGTACATGAGCACATAGTTCAAATTTTAAATCTCTGACTTTTGGATGGCTTCTTTGTGGAAATTAGTAGCAGACCTTTTTGGAAGCATTTATTTTGACAGCTCCACACAACTCCCCAGCTCCCTCCGTGTATGGAGCAGCCTTCTGAAGTTCAGTGGGCAGGGAGTTTTATAGGCCACTTTTTCTCATAGAGCTGACAAATCTGATGAGGACACTGCTAGTCACAAGGGATGAAGCCACTCACAGTCACTCTCTGGCAGGAACAGCTTACAGAAAATGAGGTGATTATAAGTCCCTTTGTAGTCTGCATGGTCTTCACTGCTCTGAGCCTCCACAGCTCTGTTTTCTTCTTTAAAGCAGTCCTCTGAAAACCCTTATGTTGTTAGACTAATTAGATCTCCCCTGGATAGAATGCATAATAAGTAGTTTGGGATATTCACTGACAATTCATTATTCATCTGACAGAACCAAGCATACTCACTCCCTGCTCCTTGACAATTAGTAATAGGTTAATCATTGTGAGAGTAATCGGGCAGCTATATTTATCACCCCCTTCCTGAATCCTTTAGAGCACAATGACTTTCTGCCTATGAATTATTTAATGACATATAGCTTGTGGACTTCACTGCTGACTTATGGAGGTGTTGCTGAAGAAGTGGTTTGATCTTTACAGTGTGAATCTGGATTTTTATATCCATGTGCTTTGTAGGGTGGCCATGCCTAGGGCTTGACTGAACAATTAGAGAATATTGTTATTGTAAGTGGAAGTAAAGCTACAGTGCTTATATTACTGAGGAGCTCTGATGTGTATACCTCAAGTAGATATGACTCCTAAGGTAATATTTTGCAAACACTGTGCTAAATAAAACATTTCCATTCTGAAGAGAATTCAAGTCATCTTTTCTCTGTGTACAGGGCAGAAGTCTTGTTGCTTCTTATGTGTGTGGTTGATTAAATATGTATGTTATTCAGGAAAAACAAGTATTCATTTGTTATATGTACTGTACATTTTACTTTGTAAATATGACTGTTTATATGCATTTCTAATATGTCAAAGGCTATATTCACTTTTCAGTATCTTTATAACCCTCTCCTTTAAAGCATTAATGGCTGCTTTTGATGTAGTGGTTCGCAAGTAGGGGAGATTTTGCTATCTGGAGGGTATTTAGCAATATCAGGAAACATTGTTAGTTGTCATAAAGAGAGACAGCAGGGGGTGCTACTGGTTTCTGAGTAGAAGCTGGGGTGCTGCTAAGCAACAAAGATTTGTCCTGCTCAAAATGTCAATCATGCAGAGATTTAAAAACTCTGATTTTATCTTAATGTCCTCCGAACTCTAGAAATGATTTTAGTTTCTTAAAAATGTGTTGCATGTGTTCACTTGGTCAGAATGAGGATTTGTGTGGAATGAACTTTTCCGTAGCTAGTAAGTGATTGGCAGGGAAGTTGAGAGACTGAGGAGAAGTTGGCCAAAAGCTTACTGATGTTTCATAGCGAGGAAATGCCCAACCTGGAAAGTATTAATTCATAACATCATAACATCATAAACTACTACAGGAAAATGATCTTTAACCTCTGAGAAAATTAATAGCTAAAGCATAGTCTTCCCTAATTAGCCTTCAGTTTGTGATCCAATGTATGATAAGTTAAGTAGAGAGTGACCTTCAGGTCATAAAATTTCATTTAATTTTCAAGAAAATGTTTTCATAAGAATATCACCATAAAATGATATAAGAAGGAGAAAGTTGCATGTAACATAAGATTTTAATTTTTTCTGCCAAAAGATATAATTCTAGGTATATTTTATATATATATATATATATATATATATATATTACATGGAATTTATTCTCTGTGGCAATCTATTCTATGTGGCAATTTTTTTCCAAACCTTAAGACATTTCATAAACTTGGCATCACTGCTAACATCCCAATTTCAATAAGATTTTCATAGAGATAATATTTTCTCATGCCTCCAAATTGGGGAGAGTGCATGTCCTCAACAAATCAATATATCGAAGTGATATATTCAACATTTTCTTCCTTCAGTCATTCTGGTTATAAATCAGACTGATATGTAAGCAGGAGCCCTCTTCTAAAGTGAGTCACAGGGCAATCATCCTTAAAGGAGCTTTTCCTATAAGACTTCCAAGAACAAAAGCACAGACAAAAATGCTCAGTCAATATTTAATGAATAAAGTATTACCATATACTCAAGGGGCTTGACATTGGGCCTTGATGTATTGGTAATTTTTCTTCTTATTTTCAGTGCCTGCCTTTCTATCGGCCAATTCACCACGGTTTATACATGTACTTGATATTGAATAAAAATTTAAAAGGAAGAAGCATGAGGGACCACTTATAAACTGCGTTGTAGAAAATAATGAGAAGATAATTTTATTCTGCCATCCCCTCAAGCTTCTCCCTCTCTTTTCTCCTTCTAGTTAGTCTTTAAGACTGAAGCTTCCTCTCTCTTTCTTCTGACTTACTAATTACTCTTTCTTCAGACTTACTAATTACTCTTTCTTCAGCCTGCTGTTCTCTAACTTCTCTCTTTACTACTCGCCTGCAGGTGTGCTTAGCAGGATTACCAAGGACCTCATACTTATCAAATCCAAAGGCTCCTTTGTGATCTTTCAGGTCTAAAAAGAAATTGCATCTTCTTGGAAAGGACTTTTATGATCACCTGAGGTATATCCCAAGACATTCTCAAGCATATTACCATATTTTACTTTCTTGGTAGTCCTCAGTACCTGAGATCATTTTTAAGTTCTTGTGTTTATTTTCTTTCTATCTGCATTAGAATATAAACTTTCTGAGGAAAGGAAATCAGCCTTGTTCACACTATATACCCAGCTTCTACTATGCCTAGCATATACATAGTAAACATTCAACAAATTATGACTGGGATTGATTGATTATCCTTTTACATGACCTCACTGGAACAATTGTCACCAATGACCATTCCTTTCTTGATGTTCCCTTTTTGGGTTTGGAGACGGTGCCATTCTTTTTCAGTCTTCATTGCTAACTTTCCAAAGCCATGATGTCTTTGTGTACAGGGACTACTAATAGCACCTTTGCTAGCATATGAAGGACTTGAGAAACTTTCATAAGAGGTCCAAATATTTGGAATTTGGTATGGACTATGTACTTAAGATAACTGCTATTGATTCAAAAGGAAGTACTGGGTTTTAGCTGGTAACATGCTTAAATATGCCTAGTGTGGTAATTAGATATTGAGTAGAAACTTGAGTATGTGTATATGAACTGCTTAGTACTATAGAATACAGTTGTCTTTCGATGTTTGGTCCTATATTTCAACACAGTGAACTCAAAGTGAGTCAATAATGGGTAACCATACTACAGTCCAAAAGTAGAAGAATGATTCATATATGGTAGAATGAGTTAATTGAATATTATGCAACAATTAAAATTATATTATGAATTATAAGTATAAAGATAAACTTAATGTATATGTTATAAACAAACAAGGCATGATACAACATTGTGTATGCAATTGGAATAAAGATTTACAAAATGTGTATAACAATAAGACTATTGTTGTTGTTGTTGTTGTTGTTGTTGTTGTTGTTGTTGTTGTTAGGTGCTCTGTAGTCAGTGTCTGACTCATAACAACCCTGTGTACTATAGGTGAAAAACTATTGTTAGTGCTTCTCTGCTATTCATAGGGTTCTCAATGGCTGACTGTTTTATGGGAGTGGGTTGCCGGATCCTTCTCTCAAGCCTACAGGACCTCGTATTCCTGGGCAGTTTCTCATCCAAGTACTAACCAGGCCTGACCCTGCTTAGCTTCCAAGATCAGATGAGATGGGAGGGCACAGTGGTATAGCTACAGAGTAATGAGACATGTAAAGGATAAACAGACTGTAATAGCAGTAGGATTATTTTATGGAATTATGGATATTTTCATTTTACTTTTCCAAATTCTATGTAGAAAACCTAACTTTTATATATTTTAAAACAACAATTCAAAGCTAAATACATTTACAGCAGCACAGGTTGTACTATTCCTAGAAATGTACTTGTGATGGAAAGGTCAGAAGGCACAGTGATAATGGTGTCATCTTTGTTACAGGAGTAGATGCATTTCTTACTCATGGCCTTTGAGAATCCCTTTGTGTTATATATATATTCAGCATCTAGACTCTCCTTTCAAGGTATCACAGCCTGGGAATATAAATAAAGACTTAAATTATTCCCATGAAAGTGACTTCTTCCAACTTACACAGTGAATCACTGGCAGATTTTGGAATGAAACCCCTCAATTTATACTCTTAGACTTCATAAACATTTCTAAAATACTTCCTCTCTTCTAGAGTTGTAGCTATATAATGAAGTGTTCTAAATTTATTAGACTAAAAGTCTTAAATTTTCTCTTTGATTGCTATTGCTTTAGGTGGCTGAGGGAAGTCATTCTAACTTCACTTGTAAAAGCCAGATTGGTTTGACACATGCATTGTAGAGTTTATTAAATTATTGCCTCTTCTCTCTCATTTATAATTTTGAGAGTAAATGCGTGTTCTTGTAACTTATTGCACCTACATTCCTAGAGGCATAGGAGAAATGCAGCAATTGATTCATGAATAGGCTTTATCTTGTAAATGACTGATAGTAGGTCTGTAGAAGAAGTTTACAAGGTGTTAAAGTAACAGAAAACACCTAAGTTTCAGCTGTATACATACAATAGTTTTTAAAGGCTTTATGGTTAGAGAAATATGGATAGAGGGATAATCTGGATCTGATATATGAATTCAGAGATGCTAAAGGCTCTCTGCTACCCTGTAGGTGTCAGACCACCAACCTGAGATATAGAGGCTGGTGGGCAGGAGTACATTTTTCAGCTCTGCACACAAGAACAACTTGCCATCAGCTAATTCAGACAAATACTTCCTCGTTAGTGACTGGCTACTTTTTGTGTTGTTTCTCTGTCAAATAAATGTACTGTGTAGACACTGCCCAATAATAGCAACACTGAGCCAAAGAAAAAACTCACATCCTCTGAAGAATGCCTAAGAGGTCTAGAACTCAGAAACTCCAGATATAAGAGAGGGCAAGAGTGTGATATTGGAGGGGGAGGGAGTTCGTTAGTTGAAAGTGTATGGAAAAATAAACTTCCATCCAGTACTATCTCACTGTATGCACCGAATGATCTTCAAATAGGCTTATGTCTCCAGAAGAAAAATAAAAGCTTTCTCAAGAAATTGAATGATGCACCAGGCG
>VMDO01032251.1:0-19200 GCA_007922755.1 Pedetes capensis | reverse complement strand
CCGTCGAGTCGAGTCCGACTCATAGCGACCCTATGTACAGCAGATCGAAACACTTGCCGATTCTGTGCCAGGCAAACCATCTTATTTATATTTAAGCCCATTGTTGCAGACACTGTGTTAATCCATCTGGTGGAGGGTTTTCCTCTTTTCCGTTGACCTGCCACTCTTCCAAACATGATGTCCTTCTCCAGGGATTGTTTTCTCCTGACTACATGTCCGAAATATGTAAGACGCAGTTTGGCCATTTTTGCTTCCAAGGAGCACTCTGGTTGTACCTCTTCTAGGACAGATCTTAGCTCAGTGGGTAGAGCGCTGCACTGCAGTCTCTGAGGTCCCAAGTTCAATTCCCAGCACCACAAAAATGGGAGAAGGGCCTGGCAATCCACTCCCAAGGCAATCCCAAAACAGTCAGCCATTGAAAACCCCATGAGGGTCGCTATGAGTCGGATACCGACTCGACGGCACCTAACAACAACAACTCCCTGATTAATATCTGTAGTAAAAAATATTTACATAATCATTGTACAGTAATGACGTGTTTATTGGTTTTTATATTCAGAGAATCAATTCATTGACAAGTCACAAAACATAATTTAAAATCTGGAACAGAACACAAATCCTATGGTGGTTGTTGGTTGTTGGTAGGTGCCCTCGAGTCGGTATCCGACTCATAGCGACCCTCTGTACAACAGGGGAAACACTATTGTCAGTGCTTCTCTGCTCTTCATAGGGTTTTCAATGGCAGATTGATTTTTGGGAGGGGGTTGCCAGGTTCTTCTCCCAAGCCTACAGCTTCTGGTGTTCCCAGGCGTTCTCCCATCCAGGTACTAACCAGGCCCGACCCTGCTTAGCTTCCGAGATCTGACGGGATCGGTTGCCACAGGGCTATGGCTGCAGGCAATACAAATCCTATAAGCCCCAGTAATATTTACATTGTAATTTAACACTGATAATTTGGGAGGTAGAGACATGAATGAGACCTGATAGAATATGTTTATTGTTATGGTTAGGTGCCATTGAGTCGTGTCCGACTCATAGCGACCCTCATACAGTTTTCAATGGCTGACTATTTCGGGATTGCCTTGGGAGTGGGTTGCCACATCCTTCTCCCATTTTTGTGGTGCTGGGAATCGTACTCAGACCTCAGAGACTGCAGAGCAGCACTCTACCAACTGAGCTAAATCCCAGCCCTATAGAATATGAGAACCCTGCTATCTTCACATTAAATGGCACAGGTGAAAGAGAAACTGCTTTAAAATTTTAGACTACAAAATAAAGTCTGAAAATGCAATCATCGTTCAGTATTCACAGAGGACTTGTTCCAGGAGCTCCCTGACCTCCCCACATATACAACCAAATATGCAGATGCTCGAGTTCCTTATACAAAATGGTGTAGTATTTGCCTATAAACTACACACATCTCATATAATTTAAACCATTTCTATATGACATAATATAATATAAATGTAATGTAATAGTTGTCATACAGTATTGTTTACAGCAGGGATCCCCAACTCCTAGCATCAGTGTGTGGACTATTAGAAGCTGGTCTGCAAAGCAGGAGGTGAGCAGTGGGTGAGCAGGAGAAGCTTTATCTGTATTTATAGCTGCTCATGAACATGGATCATCCTGAAACCATCCTCCCTAAACCCCTCCCCCTGGTCTGTGGAAAAACTGCCTTCCATAAAACCAGTCCTTAGTACCAACAAGGTTGGGAACCACTGGCTTACAGGAAAATCACAAGAAAAAAAGTGTACATGTTCAAGAAAGACAATTTTTTTCCTCAAATATTTTCTATGTATTGGTTGAATCTGTAGATCCTGATAGGCAGCATCCAAGATGGTCTCCAATGATCCCTACTTCTTGTTATTATAGTCCTTTGTGTAGTCTCATCCCCTTAAGTGTAGAGTGGACTTAGTAACTTCCTTCTAACAAATAAAATGCAATAAAGCATTGAGATATTGTTATGGTTTAAATATAAAATATCCTTCACAGGCCCATGTTTGAGCACTTGGCTCCCAGCTGGAGGTGATGTTTCTGGAGGTTGTGGAATCTTTAGGAGGTAGGAACTACCTGGCAAAAATAGGTCACTGGGGGAAGGCCCTTGAAGGTGATACACAGCCCCTGGTTCTGGTCAAACTCTCTGCTTCCTGGTTCAGTGTGAGGTGAACAGCTACCTTCTACCACACACTCTCCACCATGGACTGAGATTGTCTGCCATGCTTTCCCTGCCATGATGGATTGACCCTCCAAAACCATGAGCCAAAATAAGGCTTTCTCTTTCTTAAGTTTTTTCTGTCAGATATTTTTATCCCAATGACAAAAATGCACAGGCACCAGAGAAGTGGGGTCATGCTATGATTAAACCTGACTATGTGGTTCTTAAGCCTTTGGAAAGGTTTGCCAGAGGGATTTGGAAGATTTTGAAGATGCTGGCTAGGGAAGCCCCCAGAATGTTGCAAGCACATTTTAATGGGTGAGTCTGTTAAGAATTCGGAAGACCATAACACTGATAGAAATGTGGATTGTGTGCATGAGTTTTCAGATAGAAACAAGGACTCTTTTTGGAGCTGGAATACAGTTCATTCATATTACATTCTGGCAAAGTATTTTGTCTATGTTTTGTCTGTGTCCTCAAACTTTGCCTCAGGCTAAAACCAAAAGTAATGGTCTAATTAATTTGACAGTGGAAATTTCAAGACAGTATAGTATTCAGACTGTGGCATTGCTTCCTGCTTTTAGCCAAGTTTATAGCAAGCATTGAGAGCAAACAACAAAGCAGAGAGAAGTGAAAAATGTGAAATTTTGTCAGGAAATTTGTACATTTAAAGTTGTAGACAAAGAGTCTATGGTTGTTAAAGAGATTGCTGTCATTAAAAAGAAGCTGAGCACTTTACACTGGGACCCTAAGAAGAGCATTTCAGAAATTGGGAAGATCCTATCTCCAGGGTATAAAAGTACAAACTTTTTTGAAAGATTTTCCTTTAAAAAGAGAGCAGATCCAGGGAACTCTGCCGGAAAAGGGCTGTCTAGGGAAGTGTTAACCTGGGTTCAGCTAGCCAGGCACTCAGAGGGCTGGTGTAGTCATGATTTAAAGGTGCCCAGCTACTTCTCAAGTTGGCAGTAGAACTTAGTGTCATCCACATGGTGCCAGTTTTTACAAGCATGCAGAATGCAAGAGTTATGGACTCATAAAGGCTTCTACCGCAAAGGGTTTTAAGAAAAGCCTTGGAAGACAGGCAAGGTCTGACAGGGTCAGATGCCCTGTGGAAGTCCCAGAAAGGGAAGTTTATGAAATTGCAAAGGCAAAGCCTAAGCTGCAATGGATACTCTAGGATGCCGTAGATGCCAGGAATATGGAACATCTGGCAAGGAAAGCTATGGGAAAGAAGTGGAGACAGCCCAAGAGACAGGCCATGTGGCCGGTAAAGCACTATGCCATAGGGACAAGAATACCTAAGCCTGTTAAAAATAAGATAATGCCACCATGTGCCCCATGTGCTGGACAAGTAGCTATAAAATTTAATGTTTTAAAGGCTGGAATTTAGCTCAGTTGGTAGAGTGCTTTCTCTGTGCACACAGAGGCCAGGGACTCGATCCCTAGCACTGCAAAAATGGGAGAAGGACCTGGCAGCCCACTCTCAAAACAATATCAACACAACCAGCCATTGAAAACCCTACGAATAGCAGGAAAGTACTGACAAAGTGCCAGGCATTGCACAGTGTCAGAATGTTTCATTCTGATATACGTAGCATTGCTATTAATCGGATCCAACTTGATCATACCTAACAACAACTGCTGGGTTTTAGTCTTGTTTTGGTCTGATATGTCCTGCTATCTTCCTGTTTCATCCTTCCCAGGAATATTTACTCTGTCCAATTATATACTGGAAATTTATTTTTTATTTTAGATGGGTGTATAGCTAAAAGTTTGTTATGGTGGCACATGTCAGTAATCTGTGGAGGATGAGGCAGGAGGATCATGAGTTCAAGGACAGCCTGGGCAACATTTGCCCCCAAGTGTCTGTCAGCTTGTCATGCTGTGGGGGCTTGCACGTCACTGTTACGCTAGAAGCTATGCCACCAGTATTTAAGATACAATCAGGGTCACCCATGGTGGATAGGTTTCAGGTGCTGGAAAATGAGTCCCTCAGGATGGAAGGCTTTCAAAAAATGACTGGGGAAGAGTTGCCTCCTTAAAGTAGGGTCAATATTAATGATAGAAATGGAGTAAATCCCCTGGAACCTTCTAATGCTGATGTGTCACAACTCAAATGAGAAGAAACATAGTAGCTGCAATAACGGGCTGAAACATAAAATGATTGTGTGCATGGTATAGTATTGGATAGTGTTTTGTTCTGTGCCACATAGGGTCATGACTATGAGTCAGATCCAACTCGATGGCACCCAGCAATAATAACATAACTAAAAGATTGCCTTGAGTCTCAAAAGACACTTTGGACTTAGACTTTTGAACAATGTTGGGACTGTTAAGACTACGCAGACTCTTGGAGATGAACTAAATGGATTTTTGCATCATGTGATGGCCATAAGCATTTGGGAGCCAGGAGCAAAGTATTAGGTTTAAATATAAAATGTCTCCTACAGGCTCATGTTTGAGTGCTTGGTCCTCAGCTGGTGATGCTGTTTGGGGAGGTCACAGAAGGTGTAGGAAGTGAGAAGTAGCTGGTGGGAAGTAGGTCACTGGAGGCAGACCTTTGAATATGATACTGGCCCCAGTTCCAGACAACCTCTCTGCTTCCTGGTCCACTGTAACATGAACAGCCAGCCTGTATCACATGCTCCTACCCACACAGACTGAGCTCTTCACCATTTCTTCCCTGCCATTCTGGACTGACCCTCTGAAACCATGAGTCAAAATAAATTTTTCCTTCCTTCAGTTGTTTCTATTGGGTATTTTTGCTTCTGCAACACAAACACTAAATAATACAGATGTCACTTCCATGGGTAGGCTATCTAGAGACTTTGGCTCCATTTGGAGCACCCATCCTGTTACTCTCTCATTTTCTCTGAGGGAAAAGAGTTGTCATGTTGTAAGTTGTTTACATGACAAGGAACTGAGAGAGACCTCCGTCCAATAGCCTACAAGGAACTAAATCCTACCAATGACCAATGGAGTTAGGTTAGAAGCTGATCTTCCTTCTGTTGAGATTTCAAATGAGAAGGAAGTTCTATATAACAAATTAATTGCAGTCTCCTTGGAAAGCCTGAGATGGAGGACTTAATTAAATCATGTCAAGATTCTTGACTTATAGACTGGGAAATAATAAACTAAAGATGGAATTATCAATTCAGGAGAATTCTCAGAGCCACCTGAGAATGAGAAAAATGTATGAAAAGGATGGAAAATTATTAATGCAAAGATGACGGACAAAGAATAGTATCCAATTTAAAAAATGGTATTTACTATGGAATGAGTTCATCTATATGTAAAATCTAAAAAACAAACTCAGAAGTAGAGAATATAATGATGGTTACTAGAAGTCTGGCAGGAGGTGGGGGATGAAAATTGGGAAGATATTTGTCAAAATAAAAAAATTCAGTTAGGAAGAATAGTTTTAAGAGTTCTATTCTACAACAAGTAACTATCATAAAGACCAATGTATTATATAACTTAAAAATTGCTAAGTATTCTCATCTCAAACTTTAAGTATTTAAAGTTTTAAATTTAAGTATTCTTATCTCAAAAAGATAATCATATGAAGAAATTAATATGTAAAATACCTTGAGTTAGCAATTACACAATGTATACATTATTGTTGTTGTTGTTGACAGGTGCCACTGGTCAGGTCCAACTCATAGTGACCCAATGTATAACAGAATGAAACATTCCCCAATACTGTGCCATTCACATGATCTTTTTTATGTTTAAGAACATTCTTGCAGACACTGTGTCAATCCAAAATGTTAAGGGTCTGCCATTTTTTCATTGGCCTGTCAATCTCCCAAACATGATGTCCTTTTCCAGGGATTGGCCCCTCCTGACCACACGTCCAAAATATGTAAGATGCAGTGTAGCCATCCTTGCTTCCAAGGAGCACTCTGGTTGCAATTCTTCTAGGATATATCTGTTGGTTCTTTTGGCAGTCTATAGTATCTTCAATATTCTTCTCCAGCACCATAATTCAGAAACATCAATTCTTCCCCTGTCTTCCTTATTTAATGTCTAGCTTTCATAACCATATGATGCAACCAAAAATATCATGGCATGAATCAAGTGCACCTTCATCTTCAATGTGACATCTTTACTATTCAATACTTTAAATACGTCTTTTGCAACAGCTTTACAGGTTTTCCCAATTCAATACATCTTTTGATTTCTTGATTGCTGCTTCCATGGGTGTTGCTTATACAACCAAGCAAAGCAAAATCTTAGACAATCTCAATCTTTTCTCCATCAATCATGAAATTGATAACTTACCCAGTAATAAGGAATTTTGTTTTCTTGATGTTGAGGTGCAATCCATACTGAAAGCTGTGTTCTTTGATCATCAGTAAATGTTTCAAATCCTCTTCATTTTCAGCAAGCAAAGATGTGTCATCTGCATAACACAGGTTATTAATGATTCTTCCTCAAATCCTGATGACATATTCTTCTCTACAAAGTCCAGCTTCTTTGATTATTTGCTCAGCATAGAGATTGAAAAGGTATGATAAAAAGATAGAGCCCTGATACACACCTTTCCTGACTTTAAACCAAGCAGTGTTTCCTTGTTCTGTTTAAATGACTGCCTCCTGGTCCATGTACAGAGTCTTCATGAGTACAATTGAGTGCTCTGGTATTCCCATTCTTTGCAACGTTATCCATAATTTGTGATCCACACAGTCAAATGCCTTTTACATTTTCATCTTTTTGGGATTCTCTGCTTTTGACTAATATCTATCTGACATCAGCAATGATGTCCCTGGTTCCGTGCCCTCTTCTGAGTTCCACTTGACTTTCCAGCAGTTCCCTATTAATATACTGCTGCAGTTACTTTTGAATGATCTTTAGTAATATTTTACTTGCAGGAGATATTAATGATATCATTCAATAATTTCCACATTTGGTTGGATCTCCTTTCTTGGAAATAGACACAAATATGGATCTAGTCCAGTCAGTTGGCCAGGTAGCTGTTTTCCAAATCTCTTGACATAACCAAGTGAGCACTTCCAGTGCTGCATCATACTGTACTGAAAAACACCATATTATATACCATAAGTGTTCGAATGGAAAGAGAGAGAAAGTAAAGAGAGTGAGAATCAATAAGCAGGGTACTGTAGTGCATGCCTGCATTCCCAGTGATTTTAGAGGTAGAGGTAGGAGGATCATGAGCTCAAGGCCAGAGGCAGCCTATACAACTTAGTGGACTTTGTCTCAAACATAAAAATAATAAAAGGGCTGAGGTACAGCTCAGTGGTGGAGCAGTTGCCTAGCATGCACTAGTTCCTGGGTTCAATTCTCTAGTGCTGAGAAGGAAAACAGAGGAAAGAAAAATGAAAATAAGAAAATAAGAATTTTTAAGGGCAACAAGGGCAAATGGAGCCAAAGAAATTATCAATGAAGACAAAAATACTCTCCTGAACTATAAAATATCTCAGGCTATAGTCAAAAGTGCCCAGTATGTTTCATGCTTAGAGACCATAGTGAATAGAGACCCATGCTTAGAAATCTTTTGAAAAATATAATTTCAAGGATGATAGGGGAAAGCCCATAAACATTCAGAAGAATGTATGGAATTGATTCTAAAAAATGTCATTCTCCTCCAATACATGGACCACTAGAAGAGTGATGCAATGTTTAAAAAGAGTGATGCATCATTTATAAAGTTGTGAAGAAAAATGGATGTTTTAGGATTATTGGGTGCAAAAGCCATTGAAAGCTATCATGAGAAAGAAATGACAATGGACACATTAACTCTTCTCTTTAAAAAATTTACAAAGATAAACTACACAAGTGAATGAGAATTAAAATATTATTCAAAAAATATTTTAAAAGAAGATAGGATTCAAAAAAGTTGTGAAAGAAACATGGATATCATTAAAATATTAAAAGTAAATATGTGTAAATTATCATTCATCATGAGATATTTTATGTGATTTCTCTTTTATTGATTTTGATAAAGACATTGCATTCTGGAAAGCTTTGGAAAAAGTGAAGAGAACAAGTACAAGAGTATTAACTTTGACTATATGATAAATCACCCCAAAATATGCTACACTAAAACAACAACTATTTGTTTATCTCATGCTTCTGTGGTTAAGCAATTTGGACTGTGCTCAGTTGGCCAGTTGTTCTTTTCTCAGCTCCCCTCACTACTGCATCTGAGGTCACCTGCCAGGTGAACTGGGGAGCTGTTTAGGATAGTCTCAGCCTGAACTGCTTATCTTTGCTCCCTGTGCTCACCCATGTCCCAGCATTTTAGCCTAGTCATTTCCACAGGGAAATGAGGAAGGTTTCTAAAGACAGCAATTGGAAATATACAAGACCTCTTGAGTTAGATATTTTGGAACATGATTTCACTTCCAGTCTGTTTTGTTGGTTAAAGAAAATCACAAAGTCATCCCAGGCGTGATGAGTACAATACTAAACCCAACTCCTTATTGAAAATTCCACAAAATACATTGCACAGGGGCATGGAGATGGGAGGGAATAATTGTGGCCAATGTTGCAAACAATCTGCCATAGCCTGACCTCTGGCTGCAATTATTCACATCCCTGTCATCGGCAAAATGTGCTCACTTTCTCCTGAGATAGTCCCAAGCCTAACTTAAGCAGAGGGTTATGCTTATAGTTCACAGTCATGATCGACGTCTGCTCTGAATGTAGCTCCTTTGGACCTGGAGACCTCTGATTTAAAAAGACAAGGTCTATCCCCCTACACCCAGCCTACAATAGTGTGACAGGGTAGGATAGCCACAGCACACACTCCCATTCAAAAAGGGAAAGCTTGAAGGTACAGAACTGTCATGGTGTAAAGATATTTTGAAAGCCAGCCATGAGGATGTCCCTATATCCTCCTACTCAGGTAAAAAATGTTGCTGATTAAAGCCCTGTTCTGGTCTCCGGAAATGGCTTCTCAGTAAATTGTTCTCCACGACCTTTGGCTCTACTCTCTAGCTAGCATTCTTTCTCAATTTTACCAAGTCATTATGAGTGTAAGCCTGCTCTATGACATGGGGTCAGTTGCCCCTCTGTCATCATGGCTGATAGCCCCTTATCCCTAAAAGGACAGCTTCCCTACCCAGTGTATAGAGAATTCCAAATGAGCCCCTGAAGCTCACCTAAATTTCTGAATCACCACTGAATCTGAGGTAAATGAATATTTATTGTTTTAACCCACTGAATTTCGAGGCAGTTTATTACATAGAAATAGCTAATTGGCACATAAAGCTTTTTAAGAAATCAGTAAACATATTGCAATAGGTAACATAAAAAATAAATCCCAGTCCTGCCAGATGCACTAGTATGCACCTATAATCTCAGCAGGCTGAGGCAGAAAGATCATGAGTACAAGGCTGGCCTAGGCAACATAATGAGCCCTTGCTTCTTATTTAAAAAAAAAAGAAAGAAAGAAAGAAAGAATCATAGCCCTGTTAAAGAGATAAATAAATCTAACAGAAACATAAAAACAAGAAAAAAATCAACCATACCACCTATTACAGAAAAAAGGTTAAATCCCCCAAGTAAAAAGCAAATACTAATACTCATTCAGTTCAAAATAACTTCAACTATATGTCCCTAGCAACATTTCTAAAATGGCAATGATAGAGGTGTCCAAAATAAAACAGTAGACAAATAAGTACCAGACAAATAGAAATAAAAAAACAGACAAACAAAAAAGAATATTCCTAATATGAAAGACCTAAATCTCCAAAGGCATTATCTATTTATTTTTATAAAGAAAAAGCAATAACAAGTATATAATACTTTTGTTGTTGTTAGGGGCTGTTGAGTCCATGTCCAACTAATAGCCACCCTACATACAACAGGCAAAACAGTATTGTTAGTGCTTCTCTGCTATTCATAGGGTTTTCAATGATTGATTGTTTTTTGGGAGTGGGTTGCTGGGTCCTTCTACCAAGCCTACAGTACCTGGTGTCCCCAAGTGGTCTCCCATCCAAGTACTAACCAGGCCTGACCCTGCTTAGCTTCCAAGATCTGACAGGATTGGACGCCACAGTAAAAGGGCTGGAGGCAAATATATAATAAGTGTGAGTTGTTATTAGTGAAAATCATCAAAATATGTAAATACTATTGAAATATTAAGGGAAAGATGGTAAAACAGATGACTGAACTTGAATTCATTACTAAAATGGATTAATTAGAGATTCCACAGCCTATAAAAAGAGAGTGGATATACATCATTGAGCATCTGTAGAAGATGTCTAAAACTTCATCATATAGTAGCTAACAAACAAAATGTCAGGAAAAAAAGTTCAAGAACTCATTTTCTGGCCACAGAATTGATGTTGTTAGGTGCCATCAAGTCTGAATTTTCAATGGCTGATTGTTTCAGGAGTGTGCTGCCAGGTCCTCCCATTTTTGTGTTGCTGGAGATCAAATCCAGGGCCTCAGAGACAGCAGAGCAGCACTCTACCAACTGAGCTAAACCCCAGCCCAACCACAGAATGAGGCTCTAATAATCGAGTCCATGGACGGGCTTCAGAAAATCCATGGAATACCTGAGAGTATTTTGTATTTCTGAGCATTTTCCTCAATATTAAATGTATAGTTTTCATCAATTTTCCATAATTTTCACCAATTTTATCTCTCTTACAAATAAAATTATGAGCTAACAAATAAAATTTTAAATGAAAGGTTAAAATTAAAATCACATAAAAATTCTAAAAAATTTTTAATCATTGGTATTAAATTTAATGTGATGCAGACATTGTGCAAACTACTGCTTACATTTCATATACTAATGTGTGTAACTGGAACTGCTTTGAGTTTGGTAGTGGACATAAATTGGCATATTTATTAATCAATAACCCAGAAACAAAATGATCATCATGACAGCAAATCCCACATACACATTACAATATATAGCTGGCTTACCATTCCATGTATGTGACTTTTATCCATTAGAACATTTTCCTTGTGAGAGAAAATCTAATTGAAAGTGGTTTAAGTATAAAAAGAAGCGAATGGTAATGAAATTAGAGCCTCTAGGGATAGGTTCATCTTGATGCAAAAGTTGCAACTGTGTCACCAGGACCTGGCATATTTCCAATTCTATGTGAATTTCCAACCTATATGATCTCAGCTTCCCAAAATCTCTATACTCCCACACCACCCCAAAGTCTCCAAGAAGTCTCATGATGTGTTAGTCACTTTTTGTCACAATGACAAAATACCTGAGAAAACAACTTAAAGGAGAAAAGATTTATTTTACTTACAGTTTCAAAGTTTCAGTCCACAGGCACGTGGCTCTGTCTCTTCTGGACCTGTGCATAGTAAGACAGAACATCATTGGCAGGGAGCAGGTAGTGGAACAAAGTGGCTCTCTTCATAGCAGACAGGAAGCAGAAAGACCAAGAGAAAAGGCCCAGGGACAAGATATACCCATCAAAGCCATGCTCTGGGAGACCTACTTCCTCTGCGACCTCCTAACAGGCAATTCAATTCTGAATTCAGCCATGGATTGATCCACAGATGAAGTCAGAGCCCTCATGGCCAGTCACCTCTCAGAAGCCCATCATCTGGCAAACTAAGCCTTCAACATGTGAGTCTTCAGGGCCATTTTACATCCAACCCATAATATGTGAGAGCTCATTGCCTCTGATGGCACAATTTGTACATCCCTGAACTAACACTGATGACATGGAAAAGTGGGGATTTTGATTGGCCACACCTGACTCATGTTGCCCTTGGCCCTCCGCCTAACACATTTACTAGGGTCTGTGGTGAGTGGATTCCAGGCTTAAAAGTGGAAATGCTACCTAAAATTGTTGAACAGATGACAGAAAAGAGTAAATGTCACTGGCAACATTAAACATGCATTCTTGTAAATGTAAGAATTTAATATTTACATGTCTATTTTCTTTTGGTTCTATAGTTGCTTAGTGAAACTGGGCTAAAAGTGACAGAACTTTCTATAATAATTAATATTGTTTGCATGCTTTTCCTTCTTCTCACACCTATTTTCAAAAATTAATAGCGATTTCACCTTTACTAGCATGTGGTAGTTCCCGGTGATTAGGATTCATGGAATAAAATAATCTGTGTTCATGTTATCTCATAGTTAATGTATTGAAGTTAAAATTCAAGTAAATGCTCAAATTTTAGCTGCTCAATTCAATTCTTTTGATGTTTATTGTTAATGATTTACCCAGTTCAATAAAATCAAATCAAAGTAATTCATTGTTCATGTTCCTGGAAGATAGTGGGATCTAAAAATTATTGAATTCTTTACATGAAGAAAAATTCTTTTATTTATAATTGAAGTTGTTGTGAGGTGCCATTGGGTCAGGTCCAACTTATAGGGTTTTTGATGGCTGATTGTTTCAAGATTGTGTCAGGAGAGGATTGCCACATCTTTCTCCCATTTTTGCAGTGCTGGGAATCAAACCCTGGTCCTCAGAAAGTGCAGAGCAGCACTCTACCAACTGAGCTAAACCCCAGCTCCATAACTGAAGTTATATGCATGGAAATTCAATAGAGACAACGAGAGATGAAGGATTCTACAAAAGTACTTCAACAAAGTGGAAATGTCGTGAAAGAAAAGGCTCAAAATGTAAAAAGAAAAAAAAGAAAGAAACCTAGAACACTGGAAGACGACAAGGAACCACGAAGTGTTCATAGGGTGTCTAAGAGCATAGCCTCCCTGACCTCAACATTGCAGAGAATAAAATAAAACTTATTTGGCATGTCTTGGGTTTCAGAATGTATTGTACATTGAAGGAACACAAGATAAATTATTTAGACTGTTTCAACTGAGATTGGCAAAATGCCAACCTGTCACAAACAAGGATTTAAAAGCTTGATATTGAATAAATAATTTATAGTTTCTAAACCAGAAAAGTTCTAAATTTGAAATCCTGCATTAAACAGAAGTCACAATTATCAACCACAGGGCTCTCATACCACTTCAGGAGCTGACTGAGATACTTTACCAAAAGGTCACCACCATAAACAAAAGCACAATATTTTATATCTCGTTTCCTAGTTTTGTAAATGCAAACCAAACATAGGATCTTTAAGAGATATGTTATAGCAACTTTTAAGTAAACACGAACAAAAAAAAATCCTACTATATACTCTTGTGTTTATTATGCAAACTACATACTAAATCATCCTGTTTTTTTCTTTTTTTATATGAGGTACAGGTGAATTCCATATTTACCCAAATTTCATATCATAAAGGAAAGCAAAACTTGTCAATCCCTTGGGAAGAAATCTGAGTATAGAATTTTTCTAGATTTTTATAAGAATTTCTTCTCATTTAAATTTTCATGTCCACAACTAGTTTTAACATATTTGAGTAGCATGCTTCTATCAACCATATGCAAGTATTCAACTAATTTTCTGTAGAGATATATCTTTCTTCCCACATATCATGTTTCATTGCTCTAGATAACAATGCACTTAGATTGCACAATGAAAACAATAAGCATAACTGACAAATGGCTTTAGGAAAAAGCATAATTACTTTTCGATAAGTATATACCACATCAGGGCACCCAATGAGGGCCGATCTGCCACTGGCATAGCTGTAACATTTCATAAGTATCACTCAAAATTTTTTCAAGGTAAATGGAGAGCAGTCATTAATCTGGTGAGTCCCTTAAGTGGAAGTCAAATAAGAACACTTTCTCAATGCAAAGGAAAACAATTACTCTCTGTGTTCTGTTTGCTATGGACCTTGGCACTATGCCAAGTGCATTACTGACCATCTGTCTGATTTAAATCTATCAGCAGCCACAGTGTTGTGCTCAATCTGATAATGTCCATGACACACAGCAAATTAATATTTTTTGAAGACTGAATGATAGAATTTTTAGTGTTTCTTTGCATTTAAGACCCTTCATAATTTGACCCCAAACGGCCCCAATTTTCCTCTACTTTCCTCATAAAATCTGTTGCTCTAGGAAGAATATCCAGACACCATCTCCATAACCTAGCCATGCAGTACAAGAAAAGGGTCAAGAGTACTTTGAAATCATAAAGCCTGGGTTTATCTCCATTTTCTATATTTACTGGCAATATGATTATGGCTAAATTGCTCAGCCTCTTAAAGAGACAGTGTCCTCTGTAAAAAAGAAAAATGTATGAGGATAATAATATTCTTAACTCTTATTAAGCAAAATATTGCCTTAATATAACAGTCCAACACTTGGCACATAGTATTTTATGAAAAAATGTTGCCTATTATTGTTCTTTTACAATGGTATTGATTGTAAAGAAGTATGACAAATGAAAGTCACTTTAAATTTTCTGACACTTAAAATTTGATTGTTTTAAATGACTTAGTGTATTTTTCTTTTATGTAAATATTTCCAACCCTCTAGACTAATTTACATCACTTCTTGTCAAAAAAAAAAACAAACTCTAACATAAAACATACATATAGGAATTTGGAGTCCAATATGTTGTAGTTGTTAGGTACCATAGAATCAGTATCTGACTCATAGCAACCCTACATACAACAGGCAAAGCACTATTGTCAGTGCTTCTCTGCTATTCATAAGATCTTCAATGGATGATTGCTTTTTGAGAGTGGGTTTCTGGGTCCTTCTCCCAAGCCTACAATATCTGGGATTTCCAGGTGGTCTCCCATCCAAGTACTAACCAGGCCTGACTCTACTTAGTTTCCGAGATCTGATGGGATCAGGCACCACAGTGGTACAGCTACAGGCTCAAGGAGTCTGATATAAGGCACCCAAATTTTGCCTAGTGTTATGAATAACAGTCAATAATAATGAATATTTATAACATATTTCTATGTTCTTAACACCATATTAGGTGTTTTATATAGATTCTCTCATTCAATATCCCAAGAACAATGAGATAAGCATCACTATTAACCTATTTTATGTAAAATAAATAAATAAATAAAAGAAACAGAGAAGTTAGTAATTTGTCCCAATTACATGGCTGGTGACTAGTGGAATCAGGATTTGAACTTAGTCTGATGCCAGAGTCAAAGTTTCAAAGCCCTGAGCTATGCTGCCAAGAGCTTCACTGTTGAAGATCAGAAGAATCAAAGTCTCACAAGGTGAGCCCAGAGAGTTTCCTGACCTGGAGTGAAGACTGCAAGTCTTACCAATGATGTTCCTTCCACCCCTATGTCAAGTATTCTCCTCATAGTGGATGCTCCTCAAGTGACTTCTGTGATCCATTTCGAAGAAAAGGACATGTGGGTCTTGGGAAATAATTGGAATTTGAAATGTTGTAACATCTTTGTGAATTTTTTCTCTGAGAAAGATCTTCCTTATGACAAAGCCTTATTCTCATGGCATGGCTGATAAATATGAAATTTTCCTAAAATTCTTCTAGCTAATAACCTGGACTTCAGAGCCCATAATCATTGTGGTAGAGATAGGGATAGGAAATAGGCCCTCAGGAACTAATAATTATTAAGTTTTAAATTATAATTATTAGTTTTATGAGTACTATCATTGTTTCCATTATAACTCTTGGTCTTTAGTTGTGCCACCTCTTCCTCACCTTCAATCCCTGATATTTCCTATCACTCAAATAAATTTATCAAAATATGCTCAGTCCTACCCCATGCAAATTTTCCTAGCAACACTAGCTCACAATGGTTGCTTCTGGATATGGACTCTTTTAGCAGTTATTGTCCCCACCACATTTCATACTGTTGGTTATTTTTATGCACACTTGATTCATGTCTACTTATGCAGAGATTATAGATTGTTTTAAAACTACCCTACATTTTATATGAATCACATCCTCAGTGTCTTTCTTGCGGGAGACATTCAACTAAAAAATCTTGATTTTCTACTTAAAGGAAATATAGCCACATACAGTCACATTTATATGTCATTGGTCTTAGGATCTTTCTTACTATTGCAGTCTGTGTATCATTCAAGGAAGAAATAATACTAACCTTATACGCACCCTTCTAGAAGTCAGAAAAAGAGGGAACCTCTAAACTCATTTTATGAGGTCATTTTAAAGTTAAGTTAGATGGGCATTTTAAGTCAGAAGAATCTTCAGTAACCTTTCTCATCAGCTTGGAACTCTGATGCAAAATCCCTAAGCAAAATATTAGCAAATCTAACACAGCAATCTATAAAAAGGATAATACACGTGATAACTCTAGGGATTATTCCAAGAACACAAGGCTATTTTAACATTTGAGAATCAATCAGTGTGAGTTTCCACAATATCAGGAGATGGGGGGAAAAATCACATGAGAAGCTCAATATATGCATAAAAAATTGAATAGAAGGGAATTTCTTTAATCTTATAATAAGTTAAACAAAAATATGTAACACATCTATTGATGAATTATTGAAAGTTTATTCTCTAACACCAAGCATGAGAAAAAGGCTCTCCTATTGCTACTTCTATTGTACTTTTATCCTGGTGGGTCTATAAAATGATGTAGGAAAGAAAATAAATAAGGATTAAAAAGAAATTAACTGTCACTATTGGATATGTTATTATTGTATACTTTGAAAATACAAAAATGTCTACCAATACAATAATTGATAAATTAACTTGCAAGACCAATGAAATAAGGCTAATATTTTTAAATTGTATTTTTCTATGCATTAGCAAGGAACAAATAAAAATAAAAATTTAACTTGATACTATTGTAGCAGCACCAAAACATCCCATATCTAGGACTAAATTGGAAAAAAATATGTATAAGATCTCTTCTTTGAAATTTATAAAACATTATTGGAATAAGCTTCAACAGACCTAAATCAATAGAGAAATAAGCATATTTCTGTATTGGAATACTCAATATTAAAAAATAAATCAATATTCCCCAAATTTCTCCACAGATTCAGTGAAATCACAATCAAAATCCTACCAAGTACTTTTATGTAAACTAGTAAGTAGACTTTCGAATTTATGTGGAAATCCAAAAGACCAAGTACAGTTAAGGTAAACTTGAAAAAGAACAAGAAAATAGAAGATTTTACAATGCCAGATATGAAGACTTATCTGAAATTACATGAATTAACCCAACGTAGAATAGATACCAAGGTAAATAAGTAGACAAGGATATGAAATAAAGAATCCAGAATCAGGAACATATAACCATCTTGCAATTTTTCACTACAGGAAAATGAGGAAAGAATGACTTTCAATTAATGATAATAGGACAATTTTGACATTGATATTTAAAAAAAAAATCTTGATCCCTAGCTCATACCATATCCAAAAATCTATTATAGATGGATTCTAGATTTAAATGTGAATGATAAGCTATAAAACTTCTGTAATAAAGCATAAAAGAAATTCTTTATTAACTTAGGGTAAGCAAAGATTTCTTAAACAAGACCCAAAAAGTTAGCCATTGGTAAAAAATAAATAATACAAGTATATATATTAAAACTAAAGTGTCCATTCAACTTAGGACTCCAAAAAGACAGAGCAAAACTCCATAATGTTGAAGATAATTGCCAGACCTGTTTCTAACAAAGGACCTGTATCCAAGCATGAATCTATATAATTATCTGTATCTATATCTGTATCTACTCATTCAAATCAATCACACAAATGCATAATTAATCCTAAAAAGAGACAGAGTTCTTATAAAAGATGTATCTAAGTTGCCAATAAACATGAAAAAACACTCAACTGCATTAATTATGAAGAAAATTAAATTAAACTACAACAGAATAACACTATACACCCACCAGGAAGTCTAAAGTTAAAAATGGCAGAAAATTTTGAGATTTTAGTGAGTATATGGAACATATGCTGTTTCGAAGAATGTAAAAAGATATAATCACTTTGGAAAATGGTAGTCTTTACTAAAGAATGTAAACATTACCTATAGATATACACATCCAACAGAAATGCATGCAGATATTCACCAAAAGACATGCAAAAGTTTGTTCATAGTTATGATATGCACACTAGTCAAAATATTTTTAAAGTAGTGTCTATCATCAGTTGTTGTTGTTGTTGTTGTTGTTGTTGTTGGGTGCCGTCAAGTTGTGGCTGACTCATATTGACCCCCATAGGGTTTCAATGGCTGATTGTTTCGGGATTGCCTTGGGAATGGATTGCCATGTCCTTCTCCCATTTTTGCAGTGCTAAGAATTGAACTCAGGACCTCAGAGACTGCAGAGCAGTGCTCCACCAACTGAGCTAAATCCCAGCCCCCTATCATCAGTAGAATAGATAAATTATGGATAGATTATGCCATATCCATATAGTGGAATACTGTACTGTACAGTGGTAAGAATGATCAAAGTATAATGTTTATCGTTTCAGAAGACTTAATGACTAGGATCAGGACAGATTGGCATTTGGGTGCTGGGAAACTTCAATATCTTGATGTGAATGTAGTTAAGACGGTGTTTTCAAAAACTTTGTGAAAATCAGTGAGATGTTGCAATGCAATGACTGTTTATGTTCCCACAGAATTGACATATTGAAACCTAACCCCCAATGTGAAGGTGTTTGGACGTAAGAGTGTTTGGAAGGTGATTAGGTCATGAGTTTCAAACCTTCATAAATAGGATTAGTAGCCCTCTAAATGAGGCCCCAGAGATACCCATTACCCTTTTCCCCAACTGAGGTTACAGTAAAAGACCACCATCTAGAAATTGGGATTTTACCACACACTGATTTTGCTGGTGCCTTGACCTTGGACTTCCTACCCTCCAGATCTGTGAGAAATAAATGTCAGTTGTTTATAATCATCCACTCTGTGGTATTTTGTTGTAGCAGCCTGAACAGACTAAGACAAATGTTCATGTTTGATTTGTGCATTTTTTAAATTTATTATAACTCAATAAACATTTTACTTTTTAAAAAAGTTCATAAGATCTCTCTCTCATTCTCTCTCATATATATTATTTAATTCACACTAATAAAATTAATAAAATAGGCATACTATGAGACTCCATATTATTTGCACATGGAACAAAATCCTCTTCTCCAGGTCTACCCTGACAATTTTTCAAATAGCAATATGTTATTATTGAAAAAATTTCTTGTCCTTCTCCTAAGCACAATTACCCTAATTCTCTATGGCTTTTTTT
>VMDO01032249.1:0-19200 GCA_007922755.1 Pedetes capensis | reverse complement strand
AAAGGGAATCATACAGTATGTGTCCTGTGTCTGTGTAAACATTCACAGCATAATCTTTCCAAGGTTTATCCACATTGTAGCATGTAGGAGCACTTCCTTCCTTGTGGGCTGAATAATAGTACATTGTATAGATACATCACATTTTATTTATATATTTAATTGATGAACATTTGGGCTATTTCTAATGTTTGGCTATTATGAATACTCCTGCTATGGACACTGCTGTAAAGCTTTTTCCATGTGTGTATTAATTCAATTTTGTGTGGTCATGGTTTTGGTGCTTAATATTTATTTGTGAACAGTGTAACTGGTTTATTCGAGAAGAGTATAATTGGTGGATCAGCCATTATGTTTAACCTTTTGAATAGCTGTCAAAGCTTTCAAAATCATCTGCTTCATTTTGCATTTATACCAAAAATATATAAAGTTTTCTAAATTCTCCACTTGCTGACCAACACTAGTTAGTATCTTTCATTATTATTAATTACATGTTAGTAGATGTGAAAGTGATATAATATCATGCTTTTTATTTGCCTTGCCTTCATTTCTGATAATGATATTTGCTAATTCACTTTCATGAGGATGTCTTTTGAAGCAAAAACTTTTCTTTATGTCTACGCTATCCAATTAACCAATTTTATTTTTGTTTCTTTTGCTTTTGGTGCCATGTCTAAAAACCCTTTGCCTTTTCCAATACCATGAAGAGTGCTATGAAATGAATGCCTTTAACTCTTAGATTTAGATTTTTGATCTATTTTAAATCAATTTTTACATGATGTGAGTTTGGGTTTAGATACATTGTTTTACATGTGGGTACCCGGTTGCCTCAACTCCAATTCTTAAAAAGCCTATTTGTTCCCCCCTTTCAATTGTCTTGAAACCCTTGCTAAAACTCTGTTGGCCATAGATATGTGAGATTATTTCTATACTCTCCACTTTATACCATTGATCTGTATGTCTGTCCTTATTCTAATACTACACTATATTTCTTATGATAGCTTTGTAGCAAGTTTTGCAATCAGAAAATGTGAGTCCTTCAACTTTGTTGTTATTTTAAAGATCATTTGGCAGCTGTGGATCTTTTGAGTTTCCATGTTACAATTATACTCAACTTGTCAGTTTCTGCAGGACAGCTGGAAATTTGATACAGATTGTGCTTGATCTTTATATCAGTTTGGGGAGTGTTGCCATCTTGACAATATTAAGTCTTCTGCTCCATGTACATAAGATAGCCTTCTATTTATTTGGCTCTTTAATTTCTTCAATGATTTTTAGTTTTCAAATATATAAGTCTTGGGTTTTTTTTGATAAATTTATTTCTAAGCATTTTATTCTTTATATACCTTTGCAAATAAATTTATATTCTTAGATTTACTTGTGGTTTGTCCATCAGTACTATATAAAAATATAATTGGTTTTTCTACATTGATCATTTATTCTTCAACTTTCTCAAACTCAGGTATTATTTCTAATAATTTTTAGGAATTCCTAAGGATTATCTGTCTACAGACATACCACTCTGGTGTCCAATCTTGTCAGATCTCCAAAGCTAAGCAAGTTCGGACCTGGTTAGTACTTGGATGGGAGACTGTCTGGTAATACCAGATGCTGTAGGCTTCGAATATGGACCTGGCAACCCACTCCCAAAATAATCTGCCATTGAAAACCCTATGAATAGCAAAGAAACACTTACAATATTGCTGGACATGGCACAGTGTCGGGTAGTGCTTCCTCTGTTGTACATAGGTTTGCAATGAGTGGCCTCCAACTCAAAGGCACCTAACAACAACAAGGACTATCTGTTTGCAAGATCACACCATTTTCAAATAGAGACTATTTTTTTTATTCCTTTCTAATCTGGATTAATTTCTTCTTCCTTATTAGCCATGGCTAATTAGGCATGTCTGTCTTGTTCCTGATTTTAAAGTGAAAGTATTCGTTCAGTCTTTCAATACTTTATATGATGGTAGCTACTGAATTTTCATAGCTGCCTTTTAAAATTTGGGGAAGCTTCCTTTAATCTATACCACATGACAACTGGAACCCCTAGAAAAGTAAAAGAATCATACATGTTAAACAAGATGATGAATAAAACAACCAACATAAACATATACCATAATTATTTATTGAAGGTATTTATGATGATGCAATAATGAATTTTGTCAAAAGCATTTATTTTCTGAACTTATTGAGATAATCGCCAGGTTTTTGTCTCCTATTCTATGGATAATGGATCATAATAATTGCTTTTGGAAGTTAAATCAGCCTTATTTTGTTCTGATATAAGTCTTACTTTGTCATGTGATATACAAAGAGTACCAAAAATGTGTACACATTAACTATATTAAAACTGTAATACCATATACGATTAATAAAAGATCAATAGAAGTCATATTTGACTTCTGCAATTACAAGAGGTCATATTACACATTGCTACTGTAATTTAATTCAACTTCAGAAAGGAGTACATATTGCTGCATTTGATTTTCTTTTATATTCTAGAGGGTTTTGTGTCTGTATTCATAGGAAACAGTGGTCTCTAGTTTTCCTGTGCAATGTCTTTATGTGATCTTGGCATCATATTAAGACTGACATCATGGAGTGGATGAAGAAATGCTTCCTCTCCTATTTTTGAAAGAGTTAATGAAGAATTGGTTTTACATTTTTTTCAATGTCTGGTAGAACTTTCCTTAAGGCAGAAGGTCAGAATTTTTATTTTAGAATTCTCTTCTTTTTTAATGCAGATGTTTTAGCTATATATCTTCCTCTTACCACTATTATAGTTGCATCCCATTAGTTTCAATATATTGTGCCTTTAATTATTTTCCTTTTTATGTATGTGGTGCTAGTGATTGAAACCAGGGCCTTGCATATGCTAAGCAAGTGCTTCTTCACTGAGCTGCACATGCAGCCTCTTTTTATTGTATTTTATTTTATTTTTACGCAGGGTCTCTCTAGGTTGCACAGGCTACCTGTGACCTATAACTCACAATCCTCCTGCCTCAGCCTTCTGAGTCACAAAGATTATACACACACACCACAGCACTCAAGTTGTACCCTTTTAAAAATAATTAAGTGTGTTCCTAACTGGTACTTAACAACATAAAAATTTTACATATTAATGAATTAGCATGTGATGCTTATGTCTTTAAATCTTAAGTTTGTTTCTCATGCCTGTTTATTTTATTTATCCTAATGTCTTCTATGTGGAAAATCATTTCAAATGCAATCTTGAAACAGTTAGCCATTGAAAATCCTATGAAGGTCACTACTCGATGGCACCTAACAACCCCAACAACATCTTCTAAGGTCTCTCCTGCTATTGAAAATGATAGCATTTCCTATTTTTTAAAGATGAAAAATATTCCATTGTGTATATATACTACATTTTTACTCTATTCATTTGTGGATGGATGCTTAGGTTGTAACACAATATGTAGTTGAAACTTATTTTTATCTAGTCTAATAGTTGCCTTCTGATTGTATTTTAATGCATTTAAACCTAATGTCATTTCTGATATAGTTGTATTTATGACTCCCATGTAACATTTGGTATTCTATTTGTTATATTTAATTTTGTTTGGAGCCAGGCATAGTAGTAATACCTGTAATCCTAGGAACTCAGGAGGCAGATGCAGGAGGATTGCAGGTTCAAAGTCTGAGGCAGCCTGAGTAACTTAGCAAGACCCTGTCTCAAGATAAAAAATAAAAAAGACTATGCCCATGGAGCCTAGTGTTAGAGCACTTTGAAAAATATGTGTAAGGCCCAAGTTCAACCCCCTAGTACTACAAAAACGACATCATTTGGATGTCTCATGCTCTTTCTGTTTCTCTATTTCTCCTTTCTTTCTTTAGAATTATAAAACGCTAAGTGCAGTGAGATGTATATATGATCCTCCTACTTATAGCTATTCCCAATTCTTCTTGTGCCAATGTGTGTGCATATAATATACCCCATATAAACAAATAGAATGTATATTAATATATGTAAAGTATATAATATTTGTTAAAAAACCAATAATACATTGTAAAACTTATATGTAAATAAATACATGTTGATTTAAGAAAGAAAACAGATAAAGTATATATTTATGTTGGTTGTTTTATTCACCATCTTGTTTAACATGCATGATTCTTTTACATTTCTAGGGGTTTCAGTTGTCATGTGGTATAATTTGCTTACTCCAAAACACCTTTGCTGTCACCCACCTCTTTAGTACCATGATAAAACATTACCTTTCATATGTTATAAGCCCAACAATAAAAATATATACACAAGAATTTATACAATTGATTTTTAAAATTAGTTAAGAGAAAAAAATTTGAATTTGGCTACTCCATTTTCTTCTGCTATTCCAGGATGCCATAGACTTGGCAATTTATAAAGAACAGAGGTATATTTATCAACGTTCTGGAGGATGAGAAGTTCAAGAACAAGGCTGAAAACAGGCTCATTGTCTAGTGGGGGTCTGCTCTCGATTTTTAATATGGTGCCTCTGAATCTGCAACTTATTCAACTGAATATTACACTTTGCTGGAGATGAACATAATATTATTCAGTCATATGCAACAGAATATTATTTAATTTAGCCAGGCACGGTGGTGCATGCCTATAATCCCAGTGACTCGGGAGGTGGAGGCAGGAGAATTGCAAATTCGAGACCAGAGGCAGCCTGTGTAATTTAGGGAGACCCTGTTTCAAAAAAAGGTAAAAAATGGGCTGAGAGTGCAGCTCAGTGGTACAACACTTGCCAAGTAGGGAAGTGTGAGGCACTAGGTTCAATCCTCAGTACCACACACAAAAAAATAATGAAGAATGTTTTTTTACCTTAAAAAGGACATTATGACATATAATACGACATAGATAAATCTTGAGTATACAACACTGGATGAAAAAGCAAGTCAGAAAAAGACAGATATTGTTTGATTCCATTTATTTGAGGCACCTGAAATATTGAAATTCAAAGAGAGGGTGAGGGAAGACAGGTAATGGTGTGTTATCAATAAATAGTTATAGAATTTCAATTTTAGAAGGTAAAAAGTTCTAGCGATAGAAAGTAAAACAATCCATGCAAATCAGTATGAAATAAAGATGAGCAGGAAAACTACTTTTCAAAGTTCAGTCTATTACCAAAAGTCTAAGGTCACATAATAAATTGTAAATATTTTACATATGCTGTTATAAGAAGCAATATCTTATTAAAGCCTTCTGTTTTGGCAGCTTTCTCTGATATCTCCATGCCTGATGATGATAGTGAGGATAGTCCCCATTTACTACCAAATGAGGACAGAAATTCAAGTTATGTGGTAGCCATTCTGTCACATTGAACATGTCTTGTCATAATTGTTGAATGTAGTTTGATGTTCTTGTGTCTCACATGACCTCCACTGACACCATGAATCCCATGACACTTTGAGACTCAAAGGATGTGTGGCATCATCACTGAAGTTAGTGCTTTTATGCTGGGAATTCTCCAACAATACCCCAGTGTGAAAGAACAAGTTATCCCATTATGTGTGCTGGGAATAGAAGTCCATGATCCCTGTATAGTATCCAGCACCATGCTGGCTCCCCAGTCAGCCTTCTCTGACACTAATTTAGTGAAGGTTTGCAGTAGCACCTTCTTACATTCTGGGGAGGATGGAAGTCTAGGCTTTCATTACTATTCAGTTTTCTATTATTCAGTTTTTTTTCTAGGATGGCTAGGGATAGGCCAAAGTTTTTGTTTGGAGTTTGGTAGGAATAGAGCTGTTAATGTCTAAGTGTTTCCTTTCTTGATACTCTGTCTCTATCCTGGTTCTTTGGAAGAACGAGAAGATTTTGCAGAGGGAAGATTTTGTTCACCCTTCTTATTTCAAGGTTTTCACTTTCTTCTAAGTTTAGTATATATGAGCACAAGTTTGCCAAGGGAACTCACCATCACATTGTCTTTTGAGTGTTGAGGTCCATAGCCAATCTGTTTTTTTATGTCTTTCAGAATCTTCTGAATTTTTCATGGCTAATATTCTGAAGGTTTACTTGTACTTAAAAAAGGTATGAGGAAAAATATATCTACTTTACCTTTTCCAAAGTTAAAGACTGCTAAACAGCACTTTTGACATAGTATTGTTCAACCACCCACACATTCATCTGACTTACATTTAATCATATAAGCTCAACTATATGTGCTTGACCTGATTCAAAAAATCATCATTGAGCATCTACTATGTGCTGGTTGGTGTTAGGTATGGTTGAGTCAGGTGTGACTCAGAGACCCTATGTGCAACAGAATGAAACACTCACCAACATTGTGCCACACCCAGCACTATGTCAGTGCTTCTCTGTTATTCATAGGGTTTTTAATGCCTGTTTGTTTCTGGATTGTTTTGGGAGTGGGTTGCCAGGTACTTCTCCCATTTTTGCAGGGCATGAGATTGAACCTATGACCTTAGAGAGCACAGAGCAGCTCTCTACCAACTGAACTAAATCCCAGCTGCTAAGACCTAGTAAATAAGATTGCATGTTTTCTCTCAGAGTTCAGTCTACCAAAGAGGGGAAAGGGAACATTTGATTAAAATATCGTTTTGAATGTTTAGTAGCATTGCAAAAAATACTTATAGACAAAATGAGATAGTTAATGTTTTGGGAAAATTTAGATATGGTATCCTTTTACATTTCTATTATTCTCTCAGCCTAGCAGTCTAACAACCTGTTTTAACCAAGGTAATTAAATTACCTTAAAATTTCTTGCTGTTGAATCAAAGATACCCTGTATTTACTATTTTGCTAAATTTCCAAAAACTGCATGCTTATTTACATAAAAAGTTGCAGGAATCAATGCCAAGATACTGCTAGTCTATAATTGGAAACTTTGCATTTCTTATATTTCTGGAAAAAATACAGATCAGGGCATCAATTATTCATCTCCATTCTTATGATAACTCTCCTAGTTTCTCTGGTTTCTCAAAAATTAGCAACAGAGGTTTTATAACTGCATCTGAAACCTTTTCCATCTTCCTTATATGTAATTAATTTGGCCTAGAAGCTTCAGGCATTAAAAAATCACACTAGTGCCAGTTGCAATGACACACACTATATTCACAGCAGCTTGGGAGGCAGAGGCAGAAGGATTGTAGGTTCAAGGCCAGAGATTGTCTGAGTAATTTAGTGAGACCTTTTTTCAAAATTAAAAATTAGAAAATAAGCTGTGAGTGCATCCCAGTGGGAGAGCACTTGAAAAGAACACGTGAGGACACGGTCCCAACCCCAAGTAGAGAAAAAAAGCACATTAGTGATCTCTTACTATTCTTTCTCATATATTGGCTCTCATTTCACTCCTAACCACATTTATTAAATAAATGAGTTCTAGTAGGAGGGTGTTTATTCTTCTCATACACTTCAGGCATTAAACCATATTGAATTATTATATTTTTCTCTATCATCTGCAATTATATCTCCAGGAAATGTTTTTTCTTGTCCTCATTTTTATTCTTATATTTAACACAATTATCAAAGCCCTTTCTCCTCTGCATTTTATAGATATCTACATATTTTGTGCTTAACCTTTCTGACCATATTCCTGCAGAGTATTTTGTATTTGTTGTTGATTTTACATACTTTCTTCTGCATTTTTACGCCTCTGAAGAAAAATATGAACTCATGAAATAATTCCCAGTGCTGCCACATCAGCATCCTTTGATATGTCTGCTATTCAAATTGCAGTATTCCATTTTGTTTTTAATCACTCATTCTTTTTGAGAACTTTCCTGTTTTATGGTCTCTGTCTTCTCATCTGGCTTATGGAAGTCTGATTTCTAAAGTCAAAGTACTTTTGAGCACTTCTTTCTTTTTTCTTTCTCCCTGCTTTCAGTGCTTTTTAGAGTCAGTATGTGCCAGTAAAGTAAATAAGCACTTTTCTCTAGAGCAATGCTGCCAAATGACTAATCAAATAAATGAACATTTTTATCTCAATTCATTCACTTAGAGGGGAAAACATCTCATTTGATAACCTGTGAATATGTGCACGTAATCCCTGCCTTTCCATCTGTGGAATTATGATACCTAATGCAGATATTTCTATTTTCAGGCTGACATGTGTTTACATTAAGACATGGTATTTTATCAAATGTGTTTATGCTGGTATTAGCACACTTGGCTAAAAAAGCATGTTATGAAGTTAGAATAAAAAGGGATGAGAGAGGAATAACAAAAGCATTTTACATTTTCTCAGTACATTTTTTAGTATAACCTATTAAGAAAATAAAGACAAAGCCCCCCCTTCTCCTCTCTCCCCTCTCTCTTTATATACACACACATACATACACATGCATAAATCTATGTCACCAAAAATATCCCACTTAGAGCGCTTTGCTAACATATACAGGCTCTGAGTTCCATCCTCAGCACTACTAAAAGTTGAAGTCTGTAATTGCTCAGTGCTGTTAAATTGGATCCATCTCATAGCAACCCTAAGAACAGCAGAACAAAGCACTACCCTGCACTGTTCCCTGCACATGATCATTTTGTCTGACCCCTTTTTTGCAGTTACTATGTTTCGTCTCATTTTGAGTAATTCTACATCAGCAAATGAAGTTCCCAATGGCTTTACTCTAATCCTGTCATTAAGTTTCACTCTACTTTGAGACAGTAACTCTTCCACAGTCATTTCTTCAATGCCTTCCAGGCTGGGGGGCCCATTTTCCCACACTATATTTGACAGTGATTCTCTGCTCTTCATAGGGTTTTCAATGCCTAATTTTTTCAGACGGCGGCTTCCAAGTCCTTCTCCCTAGTCTGTCATAGTCTGGAAGTTCAGCTGAACCTGTCCACCATGAGTGGCCCTAATGGTATCTGAGACACTAGTGACATAGCTTTCAGCATCACAGCAATAGGCAAGCCCCCACAGCATGACAAGCTGACAGAGATGTTAAGAGGAGTCAGGAATAACTACTTCTAATAGGTATATATGACTAGGAGTACCATACACATCTAAATTTTAAAGTATATGTAAAATAAATAATAATCCAACTAGTACTTTTTGATTATGTAAAATGAGAATTAAGAATGCCAATTACTTCCTCCAAACCTACTAATAAAAATGTCCTAAATTTTTCTTAAATATATATAACAATATACTTGTATATATTTTTCTATTTCTGGGAGGTTGAACCCAGGACATTGCTCATGCTTTGCAAGTACTGTGCCCCTGAGTTGCACCCTTAGCCTCTATTTATTTTTTATCTTGAGACAGCATACTGTTGTTGTTAGGTGCTGTCAAGTTGAGTCCAACTCATAGCTACCCTATGTACAGTGGAATAAAACTTTCCCTGATACTGTGTCAGACACACCATCTTATTTATGTTTAAGCCCATTGTGACAGACATTGTGTCAACCCATCTGGTGGAGGGTTTTCCCTTTTTTCATTGCCCTGCCACTCTCCCAAACATGGTATCTTTCTCCAGGGATTGGTCTCTCCTGACAACATGTCCAAAATATGTAAGACACAGTCTGGCCATTCTTGCTTCCAGTGAGCACTCTGGTTGCCCTTCTTGAGGGCCAGATCTGTTGTTTCTTTTGGCAATCCATGGTATATTCAGTAGAATTCTCCAACACTATAATTCAAAAGCATCAATTCATTTCCTGCCTCCCTTGATCAATTTCCAGCTTTGGCAACCATATGATGTAGCTGAAAATACCATGGCATGAATCAGGTGCACCTTCATCTTCAATGTGACATCTTTACTTTTCAATACTCTAAAGAGATCTTTTGCCACAGCTTTTCCTAGAGCAATGCGTCTTTTGATTTCCTGACTGCTGCTTCCACTGGTGTTGGTTGTAGAACCAAGTAAAGCAAAATCTCAGACAACCTCAATCTTTTCTCCATTTATTGTGAAGTTGCGTGCTGACCCAGTCGTAAGGATTTTTGTTTTGTTAATGTTTAGTCACAATCCATATTGAAGACTATATTCTTTGATCTTCATAAGTAAATGTTTTAAGTCCTCTTCACTTTCAGAAAGCAGAGTTGTGTCATCTGCATAAGGCAGGTTGTTAATGAGTCTTCCTCCAATCCTGATGCCACACTTTTCCTCATAAAGTCCAGCTTCTCAGTTTATTTGCTCAGTCTATAAATTGAAAAGATATATACCCCTGACACACACCTGTCTCAACTTTAAACCAGGCAGTGTTTCCTTGTTCTATTCAAACAAATGCCTCCTGTTCACATACAGATTCTTCATGAGAATAATTAGGTCGTGTGGTATTCCCATTTTCCAGAGTGTTTTCCATAAGTTGTTATAATATCCGCTGTCAAATGCCTTTGCATAGTCAATAAAGCACAGATAGACATCTCTTTGGTATTCTCTGCTTTTGGCTAATATCCTCCTGAAATCAGCAATGATGTCCCTGGTTTCCTGCCCCTTCCTGAATCCAGCTTGATTTTCTGGCAGTTCTCTATCTATGTACTGCTGCAGTAGCTTTTGAATGATATTTAGTAAAATTTTGCCTGTGTGTGCTCTTAATAATATTGTTCAATAGTTTCCACATTCAGTTGGATCCCCTTTTTGGCAATAGGCACAAATATGGATCTTTTCCAGTCAATTGTTAAATCATGACAATTACCACTGGCCTTGAACTCACAATCTTCCTGCCTCTGCCTCACTAGTTGCTGAGATTACAGTTGTGTGCCACTGAACCCAGTTCTATTTGTAATTGAACATAAGAAACAATGAGACAGCACATTGTAAATTGTCCATCCAGTGTTAAGAAGACCATTGTGGTTGCTGAGATTAAAATGACTTTACTTGGATGCTTCTTCATCTCCAACAGTATCAATTCATTATTGTTGTCATCATCATCCTGAATTTGATGTATTATAGGCACACTGTTGAGCTTTCAGCCTGTTGGAGAACATTTTATTTTATTAGGCTCATTTTTTAAAATGGGAAATTTTACTGTGCTGCTCATTAGGACTATAAAGATAACATCTTGAATTTCAAATTTCAGTCATATTACTAAAGATATAACTTTTGATGACAGAGAAGTCATGGTGTAGGATTATTTTAAGAATTATAGGTTACATTTGATTATCAATAAAAGTGAAAAAATATGAACACATTGAAATTATTTAGTTGTTAAAAAGTTTGCAGATATTATTTAAAAGCAATTCCCTCTATCTATCTCAAATGAATTGTATGACAACACTTAATTATCTTTATTCCATGATGTAAGTCTTCTGAAAACATGGAATATTAACCTTGATTTACATATTGTTGTTGTTGTTAGGTGCCATCCAGTCAGTGTTCAACTCATAGCGACCCTACATACAACAGGTGAAACACTATTGTCAGTGCTTCTCTGCTGTTTACAGGGTTTTTAATGGCAGATTGACTTTTGGGAGTGGGTTGCTGGGTCCATCTCCCAAGCCTGCAGGACCTGGTGTTCCCAGGTGGTCTCTCATCCAAGTACTAACCAAGGCCGACCCTGCATAGCTTCTGAGATCTGACAGCATCAGATGCCACAGGCTTAAGGCTGCAGGCTTTGACTTACATACTACCTTGAAATTCACTACTGATATGAGAGTAGAGTTACATAATTTGGACTTAGCTAGGAGATAAAGGTAATTTTGATCAGGTATAAATGATATGTAGATATCCCTCTGGACTAAAATACTGGAGATGGAATGGGGTGGGAAGTGATTGGAGAGGCAAGAGTGAAAAAGTAAGAATGCTTCAAACTTAATCTGAATTCTGATTTTGCTTAAAATCCTTTCCATTCTAAATGAAAAATAGATGGACTGCATGCATAGAGTAACATAATTTCCTTGGCTACAATTTATGGTTTTACAACTACAACTCAAAATTTACAGTCTGTTACATGTAGTTTGATGACTTACACAAACTTATTAACTCATATTTTTTAAAAAGTGAAAAATAACAGTCAAAAAGACTTTCTAATATATCTACAATATATCCAGATTGAAGACTCAAACATCCAATTGTCCTTTGGATAGGCTAGTAATGATTTTTTTCCATAAATTGGCACCTTCACAACATCATCTCCTCTTTTATTACTCCTCTCTTGAGCAAACATGATTATGAGATATCAAATGTGTCTCTGAACTTTCTGGATACTCATTTACTGGTTATGCCTTGTTTTCTCTTCTGACTTTGTATTTAACATATTCTATATATTTTTCTGAGGGAAATCAGTAAAATCCTGCCATTCTCATCATCCTCATGTTTGCATATTTGCAAAATATTTCAAGTTGCGTGCAAATCTTCTTCCTAAGGTGAGGGCTCCTTAAAAACAGATGATGTGCCTTGTTTAACTTTCTATCCACATTATCTTGCACTGTGCTACATGCATGATTACTAAATAACTTTCAATTTTTGTGGTACTGGGCTACATGCTGGCATGCTTTCCAAGTACTATACCACTAAGCTGCACCTTCAGCCCATTTTTTCCTTTTACTTTTTGAGACAGAATCTCACTAAATTATGCAGACTGCCTCTGGTCTCGAACTTGCAATCCTCCTACCTCTGCCTTCCAAATCGCTGGCATTACAGGCATGCACCACTGCACCCAGCAATTACTAAATAACTTTAACTCTAATTCCTTTAATTTTTTTCTCTTCTCTTTTTTCCATTTACTATCATTAAAAATCCCAAGAAATATGGGCTCAGCGGCACACATCTATATTCCCTGTGACTCTGGAGGCTGAGGTAAGAGGCCAGAAACAACATGTACAACTTAAGTAGACCCTGTTTCAAAATAAAATTTTGGATGGGGTACAGAGTAATAAGGCTATTGCTTTTTCAGAATGTTTGACATTATGCAACTATTACATCACTTTTGGTTATACTTTCATCAGCTTACATATTTTGCAGAATCTTTTGATTAACATATACTAAAAATAATCGTATACATTTATGGGTTATATTCCTTTTCCATGTATTTCTATTGTTGCATAATCTAGTTTAAGACTGTCTTCTCACTCTTTATCTCTTCACATGACTTCCCCTCCCCTTGTCCTGTTCCTTAACCTCCATTCCACCATGATAGACCCCTCTGCCTTCTTTATAATCTGCTTTCAGTTTCTCCTCTTAGATAAGCTTTACTGATTTTTTTTTCCTTTAAGTTAGATTTCACTCCCACAAATTAGTGAGAGTATATATTTCTGGTTTTGGTACTGGGTTCATTTGCTTAAGGTAATATTCTCCAATTCCCTCCATTTTGCTTTAAATGGCATTTCATTCTTTTTCATTGATTAGTAATATTCCATTTTGTATATGTATCAAATTTTTTATCCATTCTTCTATGGAAGGACATCTTGGTTGATTCCAAAAGCTGGTGAAAAGTACTGCATTAAATATGGAAATGCAGGTGTCTCTGTGGTATGACTTTTATTCCATATATTCCCAGGAGTGGTATAGCTGGATCATATAGCAGTTCTACTCATAGTTTTCTAAGGTATCTCCATATTGATTTCCAAAGTGGTTGAACTAATTTCCCACTAATTTCCCACTGCTAGTCCCACTAGCAGTGTAAAAGGGTTTATTTTTTCTTTGCAACCTTGCCAGCATTTGTTATCATTTGTTTTCTTGGCCTTGGCCATTCTTACTGCAGTTACACAGAATCTCAGTGTTGTTTTAATTTGTATCTCCCCAATGGCTAGGAAAAGTGAGATTTTTTCATGTATTTCTTGGCCCTTCAAACTTTTTCACTTGAGAAATGTCTGATCATTTCCTTTGCCAAGGTATGTACTGGGTTATTTGTTGTCTTAGAGTTTGATTTATTAAATTCCTTATAAATTCTAGAAATGAGTTCTCTGTCAGATGTGTAGGATGCAAAAATTTTCTCCCATTCAGTGGGATATCCCATAACTCTGCTGATTGTTTCCTTCACTCTACAGAAACTTTATAATTTCATGTAATACCATTTGTCAATTCTTCATACTATTTCTGCGTGATTGGAGTCTTGCTAATAGAATACTTTCTTAGGCCTGTGTGTTAGAGCATGTTTCCTATCTTTTCTTCTAGTAGTTTTAAGTTATCTGGTTTTATATTGAGGACTCTTACCATTTCTAATTGACTGTCATGCAAATTGAGAGGTGCAAGTGTATATTCATTTATTGCAAGTGGATATTCAATTTTCCCAGAATCATTTGTTGAATGGGCTGCCTTTTCTCCATTGAATATCTTTAGCCCCTTTGTCAAACATCAGGTGGCTATAGTTACATGGGTGCATCTCTGAGTCTTCAATTATGTTCCATTATGTTCCAATTATGTTCCAATTATGTTCCAAAAATAGGTCTTCAACCTATTTTTGTGTCAATATCAAACTGTTTTTTTTTTTTTCCATTTTACATCTGTAGTATACTGTGAAGCCACTTATTGTGATCCTGCCTGCACTGTTTTTGTAACTTAAGATTGTTTGGGCTAAACAGGATCTTTTGTATATCCATATGAATTTTAGGATTATTTTTTACATTTCTGTAAAGTCTGTAATTGCAATTCTAATGAGGATTCCATTAAATTTGTAAATTGCTTTTGGTAATATAGGCATTTCTAAAATATTAATTATTGCAATCCATGAGTAGCTAAAGTCCTTCCATCATGTAGTATCCATTCCAATTTCTTTCTTTAATGTTTTGAAGTTCTCTTTGTAGGGATCTTCGGGGTTTTTGGTTAGATTGATTCCTAAATATTTAATGTGGGGGTGGGCTATTGTAATTGGGAATTTTGCCTTTATTTTCTTCTCTTCCTGTTCATTGGTGTTATAAAGGAAGCCTACTGGCTTTTGAATGTTAATTTTGTATCCTACTACTTTGCTGAATGAAATAATTAGCTCTAAGTGTTTTATGGAGAAATTTGTGGAGTCCTTTAAGTAAAGGACCATGTCCTCCACAAATAAGGACAATTTGTCCTCTTCTTTGCCTATCTGTGTCCTGTTCATTTTGTTCTCTTGCCTGATTGCCCCGGCTAAGACTGCAATCAGAATATTTTATAAGAGAAGAGAGAGTGGACATCCTTTTCTTGTTCCTGATCTTGGAGGGAATGGTTTCAATTTTTCCCCATTTCATGATATTGGCTATAGGTTTGTCATATATGGCCTTTATGATGTTGAATTATTTCCCTATTATGCATATTTTCTCTGGGATTTCTACCATGAAATCATGTTGCACTTTGTCAAAGACCTAATCAGTATCCATTGAGATGACCATGTGAACTCTGTTTGCAAGTTTCTTGATATATTGAATTACAATATTTTATTTTCATATATTGAATCAGCCTCACATCGGTGGAATGAAACCCACTTGATCATGGTGTGTGATATTTTTTTGTGTTGACTAATTTCATTTGAAAGAATTTTATTTAAAAATTTTGAGATTAATATTCATTAGGGAAATTAGACTATCGTTCTATTTCTTTGAGGTGCTGTCATCCTATTTTGGTATCAAGGTGATACTGGCTTCATAGAATGAGTTTGGGAGTGTCCCTTCCTTTTCTGTTTTATGAAATAATTTGAGGAGTTGTTGTTGTTGTTAGGTGCCTTCAAGTCAGTATCCAACTCATAGCAACACTCATAGGCTGACTGTTTTGAGATTGCCTTGGGAGTCAATTGCCAGGCACTTCTCCCATTTTTGCAGTTCTGGGAATTGAACAAGGGACTTCAGAGACTGCAGCACAGCGCTCTACCAACTGAGCTAAATCCCAGCCCCAATTTGAGGAGACTAGGTATTAATTCTTCTTGGAAGATTTGATAGAATTTTGCTGTGTTCCCATGGGGGCCTGGGCTTTGTTTGGTGGGAGATTTTTTTATTACTGTTCCCATTTCAGTGAGTGTAATGGATCTGTTTATATTGCTTATGTCCTCCTGGCTTAATTCTGGTAATTCATATGTGTTAATGAACTTTTTTTTTCTTCTGTATTTTTGTTTTTTTGGGAGTGCAATTTTTCAGAGTATTCCCTGATGATCATCTGGATTTCATTGGCATTGATGCTTATGACCTCATTCTCATCTCTGATTTCTTTTATTTGTGTTTTTTTTTCTTTCTTTTCATGAGATTGGATGACAGGGTGTCTACTTTATTAACTTTTTTGAAGTACCAGCTGTCAGTCTTGTTAATTCTTTGAATTGTCTTTTTAGGTTCTAATTGGCTAATCTCAGCCTTAATCTTAATAATTTCTATCTGAGTACTTCTACTGGAGTTGGCTTGTTGCTGACATTCTAGTGCTTTAAATTGTGTCATTAAGTACATAATTGAGCTTCCCATAGGTTATTCTTGAAGGCACCCATTTCTCTCTTTCCCCTGTGCTCCTAGCTCCCAAATGCATCAAGCTTGCACCATGTCCCTTTAGCTTACTAGTCCCTTAGTGCCCTTTCTCTGTGTGTCTGGTGCTCACTGGCCCTAAATGTGTCAGAGCCTAAACAATGGCTCCGGTGCCCCCACAGTGCCATTTCTTTGCATCATCGGTACTCCTTGGCCCTAGATGCTCCACTGCCTGATTTATCTCTCTTAGTCCCCATCAGACCCATTGCACTCCTTCTTTGTGTCATCAACTCTCCAAGACCCAAATTACACCACTGCCTGTGTCATCTATCCTAGGCTCACTGGTCCTGCTGGTTGCTCTTCAATGGGTTGCCACCAGTCCCAGGATATAAACATGCCACTGCCTGGTCCATCTCTCACAGGCTCCCCAGACTTGTGGTGCCATTTCTATGCATCACAGGTGCTCCTGGGACCTAAACATGCCTCAGCCTGAACAGACTTTCTTAGGCTTGAGTTTCCAGTGGTGCCAGCTGTTCCACTCCAACCTCCAAAATCACCAATACTCAGTCTTTCTCTCTCTCTGACTCACATTTCCAATGGTGCCAGAAACCAGAGTGACAACAGTCCTTCCCTACTAAACACACACACACACCAAAAAAAAAAAACAAAACAACAAAAAACAAACAAACAAACAAAAAAACAACCCACAGTTCCAGGTTCTGAGACCCTGCAGAGAGCTGTGCAACCCAGCCTCCTAACAGGAGAGTCCTGTCTGCTTTTACTTCCCACAGTACCTCTTGGGAGCTGTAAACTCTCCTGGGGGGTCATATACTCTGAAAACTTTTGCCACTGTTTTTTCTAGCTTGAGGATTTTGGTGAGTCTCCCTGCTATTTCTTGCCCTTCTCTGTCATCTGAATCTCCACTATTTGGCCAATTGTCCTCATGTCATATATATATATATATATATATATATATATAGTTTTGAGAGTTTTGAGTAGAGAACTTCATGAATTTCCCTGTATTCTTCTCCAGTTGAGATGTGGCTGTTAACCATCTGCCATCTTAGCCAGGGCCCAAAATAAAAAACTTTTAAAAGGGCCTGGATGTGCAACTCAGAGGTGGATCACTTACCTAGCATATGCAAGGCCCTTGGTTCAATCTCCAGTGCTGGAAAAAATTGGGTTGCCTCAGAAAATCCTCTTGGGATTTACAGCATAAGAAATTAGTGTTTAGATGTCTCAGCTTAGGCCTCACAATTCTGTTGCAAAAATAGAAGAAAAGCTAAACAAGAAATATAAAGAAAATTATTATGTGAATTCAAATATAAATAACGAAACTAGGTCAATATAATTTAGACAGATGGTGAAATGAATTCTCCAAATGTAATCATGATAAAAAAAAGTTTGCTGTGCAGTGAGTTTCACAGTAAAATTTCAGAGAGAAAGAAATTAAATAAAACTTCCTTCAAATAACTTTTTTAAGGACACTGTAGAGGGCTTAAGAGTTACAATGTTAATAAGAAAAAAAATAGAATAATGAGAGAGTAAAAAAGTAACTTACAGAGAAATTACCATATCATATTTTAAAAACTCTCAAAAATAAGTTTCAAAGAACTAATAGTAAAATGTGGTTGACTCAAATATCAAATACCACAATGTGTTTAATTTTAAACTGAACGCTTAAGAAATGAGTGATAGAATTTTCCAAGTTTAGAATGTATAAAAAACTGAATCAAAAGAGCCCTAGGCACATGTCTACTACTGGTTTTCTATAAAAATCCAACTGAAATTAATGAAATATTTAAGAGACTTGCCCAGAACACTTCAAGAGGAAACAAATTATAAATACAATCAACAGACAAGAAATTTTGAGCAATTTCTAAAATTGGTTTATTAGAGATACAACAGTAGCTTAAGTTTCAGCCTAAAATAAATGTAGTCTATTGCAGAGTTAAGAGTAATTCTTTCCTGATGAAGCCTCAAATACACTCAAAGCTCAATGTCAAAGAATACAAAAAGCAGTAAAGAATCCAGGGGTATCATTAGTGCACTTAATTAAGAAAATTCACCTGAAAGAGTCAAATTTGCTAGAACTCCCAATCCCATCTTAAACATAATGTACTGTAGTACACATTGAATTTCTATTTATTTTGTGTATTTGCTTATTGATTGATTGATTGATTGATTGATTTTTATATACATACTTGGTATTGAACCAAGAGCCTCACACATACTTTCATGTGCTCTAACACTGGGCTGGACCCCAGTGAGTTTTTATTTATTTATTTATTTATTTATTTATTTATTTATTTTGAGACAGGATCTTGCTAAGTTATGCAGGCTGCCTCCAGCTTCAAATTTGCAATCCTCATGCATCAGCCTCATAAATCATTATGATTAAAGTCATGTGCCACCATACCCAGCTTACTACACATTGATATTTGTCCTAGAATAAGCCTGTAATTTGGGGGGGGTTAACTAATTACTTTTCTTTAAGAAAAATTTAAGATATATTTGTACATAGATTTTAAAAGCCCAAATTCTAGAAGTCTTATAACAAGAAATGGAGGAAGTTACAATCAGTTAACTGATTATCTTAACTGATTATAACTTATTATAACTGATTATCATACTTCCTCCCACTCCAGGGCAACTATACTCAACTCTGTTAACTTTTAATTTTATAACTGATATGTCTTGACTTTTTAGAATTCAAAACATTGCATGCCTCCTCCTGACTTGTAAATTTTAATATTTTTAACTAGGTACAGTGGTGCATGCATGTAATCCCAGTGCTTTAGGAAGCTGATACAAAATATCTCAAGTCCTAGGCCACAGCCAGCCTGTACAACTTAGTGAGACCTTATCTAATGATAAAATGTTTTATGAAAAAGGGGGATGAGTTTGCATCTCAGGGGCAGAACAGTTGTTTAATATGTACCAGGCCTTT
>VMDO01032248.1:0-13318 GCA_007922755.1 Pedetes capensis | reverse complement strand
GCATAGATAGACATCTGTTGATATTCTCTGCTTTCAGTTACCTGACATCAGCAGTGATGTCCCTGGTTCCCCGCCCTCTTCTGAATCCCACTTGATTTTCTGGTAATTCCCTGCCTATATACTGTTGCAGTCGCTTCTGAATGATCTTTAGTAGAATTTTGCTGGTGTGTGATATTAATGATATTGCCCGATAGTTTGTACATTCAGTTGGATCCCCTTTTTTGGGAATAGGCACCAATATGGATCTCTTCCAGTCAGTTGTCCAAGTAGCTGTTTTCCAAATCTGCTGGCATAAACATGTTAACACCTCCAGTGCTGCATCTGTTTGTTGAAACATCTCTATTGGTATCCCATCAATTCCTGGAACCTTGTGTTTTGCCAGTTCTTTCAAGGCAGCTTCCCCTTCATCCTTCAATACCATTGGTTCCTCTTCATATGCAACCTCTTGGAATGGTTGGTCATCTACCAATTCTTTCTTGTATGATGACTCTGTATTCTTCCCATCTTCTTTTGATGTTTCCTGCATCATTTAATATTTTCCCTGTAGAATCTTTCACTACTGCCACTCGAGGCTTGAATTTTTTCTTCACTTCCTTAAGCTTGAGAAACACAGAGTGTGTTCTTCCCTTTTGGTTTGCTGCCTCCAGCTCCTCGCACATGTTATTATAATATTTGTTTTTGTCTTCTCGAGCTGCCTTCTGAAATCTGTTTAGTTCCTTAACTTCCTCATGTCTTCCTTTTGCTTTAGCAGCTCGACATTCAAGGACAAGTTCTACTGTCCCTTTTGACATGTAATTTGGTCTTTTCTTTTTTTCTTGTCTTTTTAAGAACTTTTTGTTTCCTTCTTGAATGATATCTTTTATGTCATGCCACAACTCTTCTGGTCTCCTATCATTTGTGTCTGATGTATTAAACCTATTCTTGAGGTGGTCTCTGAACTCAGGTGGCATATACTCAAGGTCATACCATGGCTCTTGTATACTTGTTCTAATTTTCTTTAGCTTCAGTTTGAACTTGCATATGAGAAGTTGATGGTCTGATCCACAGTCAGTACCTGTCTTGTTTTGACAATTTGTACAGAGCTTTTCCATCGTCTCTTTCCACACATGTAGTCCATTTGATTCCTGTATGTTCCATCTGGTGAAGTCCATGTGTATAGTCTCTGTTTATGGTGTTCAAAAAATATATTTGTAATGAAAAGGTCGTTGGTCTGACAAAATTCTATCATGCAATCTCCAGCTTCGTTTCTGTCACCAAGACCATATTTTCCAACTACTGAGCCTTCTTCTTTGTTTCCAATCTTTGCATTCCAGTCACCAGTGATTATCAGTATGTCTTGATTGCATGTTTGATGTATTTCAGATTGCAGAAGCTGACAGTAGTCTTTCCTTTCTCCATTTGTGGCCTTAGTGGTGGGTGCATAAATTTGAATAATAGTCATATTAACTGGCCTTCCTTGTAGGCGTATGGATATTATTCTATCATTGACAACATTGTATTTCATGACAGATCTTGAAATGTCTTTTTTGATGATGAATGCAATCTCATTTCTCTTTAGTTTATCATTCCCAGCATAGTAGACCATATGATTTTCTGACTCAAAATGGCCTACGCCAGTCCATTTTAGCTCACTGATGCCTAGAATGCCACTGTTTATGTGCTCCATTCCTTTTTTAACAATTTCTAATTTTCCTAGATTCATACTACGTACATTCCATGTTCCAGTTATTAATGATTGTTTACAGTTGTGTCTCTTCATTTTGAGTCATGCCACATCAGCAAGTGGAGGTCCCTGGGACTTTACTCCATTTCTATCATCACAGTAGACTCTACTTTGAGGAGGCAACTCTTCCCCAGTAGTCTTTTGAGTGCCTTCCAACCTGGGGGGCTCATATTCTGGCACTATATCTGGCTATTCATAGAGTGTTCAATGGCTAGTTTTTCAGGAGTGGTTCACCAGGCCCTACTCCCTAGTCTGTCTTAGTCTGGAAACTCTGCTGTAAACCTGTCCACCATGGGTAACCTTGCTCATATATGAGGTACCAGTGACATAGCTCTCAGCCTCATCGCAACACACAAGCCCCCGCAGTGCAGCAAACTGACAGACATGTGGGAGGGTATGAAGATTACAAAGGAATTAAAGTTTATAGCTACTGGCATAAACCACAAATATAAAGAGCAAGAATTGATTATTGACCAAATACATAAAACAATTAGTTTTAAAAAGAGTAATCAAGCCAGGTGCTGTGGCACACACCTGTAATCCCATCGACTGAGGAGGAGGAGGCAGGAGGATGGAGAGTTCAAGGCCAAAGACAGCCTGTGTAACACAGCAACACCCTGATTCAAAATAAAAAATTTTAAAAAATGAGTTGAGGGAAGCCCGGCATGGTGGCACACGCCTGTATTCCCAGTAGTTCAGGAGGCGGAGGCAGGAGGATTGCAAGTTCGAGACCAGAGGTAGTCTGCGTAGTTTAGTGAGACCCTGTCTCAAAAAGTTAAAAAAATGGGCTGAGGGTGCAGCTCAGTGGTCCAGCACTTGCAGAGTGCAAGGCCCTGGGTTCAACCCCCAGTACTGCAAAAAAAATAAAAAAGAGTTGAGGGTGCAGTCAGTAGTAAAGAACTTGCAAAGTACATGTGAGGCCCTAAATTCAATCTCCAAGTATGACTAAAGTAAAAAATAAATAAATAAATAAATAACAACAACAAATAATAATAATAATAATAATATTTAAGACTCACATGGTGACCTATCTCTGCCATATTCTAGTCTGTCTTAGCCATTAATGAGCCGTACATGTTTTGGCAGGCATGTTATTTCCTTGGTGCTCAGTTAATTCTTCAGAAGAATGAGGTGGTTGAATTAAAATCATCTCAGTATATAAATGGGTGAAGAATCCAGAAAAGAATGAGGGACTTGGAATGGCTAGGGCTTTAAGTTTCCATTTATACTTTCCATTTCTGTCTGTTTTCTGCTTTGTGCTTCTCTGCCTTGTGTATTATTCTTCTTATGCTCTTTGCTAGTTGTGATTATCAGGGTGTCTTTGATCTTGCTGCGAGAGAATAAGGTCAACTTCTTGGTAGGGCTATACAGTAATTGCTGAACCAATAGGAAGGAAGATAGATAATTCACAGTTTCAGACACTCACCTACTGTGGTAGACATTGGCATGGGTGCATTCCGGAAAGGAAACACGATCTAGCACCCCAAAAGAAAGAATCAGCAAAATTAGAACTTTGGCGTATAGACTGAGGTCCAGGAACCAATGGCTAGATGATGCATAACTTAAAAATTTCTTGTAATGGTGAGGGTCACGGAGAACTTGATGAAGCTCTGAAATTTTCTGAATCTAATGTTTTTAATTGAATCTCTTATTTATTGCCCCCTGCATGCCTTCATCATCTACTCTGGGCTATTACTAATTATTGAGTCCTTCTACCTTTCTTATGTACAGAATGACCAACTCACATTCCTACCACCTAGGTACGAACATTGCTCCATCATTTTCTCCTAGTCACATAGCCTTTCTGAGCCTCAGTTTCCTGATTAGTACAGCCACTTAGTGGGAACTCAGTAAATAGTATCACTACTATTAGTATAAAGTTGCTGTTAAATATATAGATATTGAATTAAATTCCTGGTGGTTGGACTTCATGGACTGAAAGACTGGGCAACTTTTAATGTAATTTCACTTAATCTTTTTTTCTTTTCATTTCTTTTCTTTCCTGTTTTTTTTTTTTCTAGAAGGACTGGAAAGTTCCTGCTATATTCAATCTCTAAGTAAGTTACTAGAGCCACAGCCCTTTATTTGAAATATATGAAACAATAGCATGTACCTTGCCTGTCTTACCTCAGTGGAGAAGTATCACTAAAATATGAGTGCTTCATGAACATCAACAAGCAGTACCAATGTGTAGGGACTTTAGAAATTCTGTACATAGGGAGAAGAGACCAGAAGGCAAAGGCTGCTCTGCTCAAAGGCCCAACATCATGCAATAAGCCTGAAAATTTTTGAGCAGAATGATGAAAATAAGTCTTAAATATTTTCTCCTTCTCAGGTCTCAAGCAGTTGCATTGAACTTTACTATCCTTAGCCACCCCAGACTTTTGTTTCCACTTCCCTTTGGCCAAGAAGAGGAGCCTTGGACTTGCTCCTGAACTGCCACTGTAACACGCATCTTATTTGAGTGTGTATCTCATGGGGAAGCCACTAAGAGGGCAACAGGAGTGCCAGACCAGCACAGCTGAGGAAATCCTCCCACAAAACTTCTCTTCTGAGCAACTCAGGGGACCAGAGTAAAGTGCTAACAAGTTTCCTAATGAGAAGGTAAACAAATTGCTTAAATGATCTGGGGAAGCCTACAGAGAGGCAAGGGAACTTTTCCCAGAAGAGAGCTCATGACCATTAATGACACACAAACTCACCTTCAGTAATTATCAGAATTCACTCTTAAGAGACCACCCTCTACAGGAGTTATAGACCCTGGAGCTTTGGGGTTGTCCTAGCTGTCTCCACTTGCCTCCTCCAGTTAATGCTAATTGGGAACATGGGAATGCAGACTAATATGTCAAAGAAGCTGTTCTAGGTATACTCCTAGGAGGAGTCTCTCCTCCATGCCTGGTCAGAAGATTTTGCCTGAGCCACATATTGATTTCCCACATCCACATGAAACACTATGGAGGATATAGACTGGGTGTCAAGCTTGAATTTTAATCTAGGCTCTGCCACTAACTAGTTCTGGCATAAGGTGGGTCACACACCTCTACTGACCTCAACTTTTCCAAGATGTAAAATAAAGAACCAATTGTACTTCATGAATTTTGTGCTTTCTTTGAACTTTAATTTTTTGCTATAATGAGTGATATAGGACAGAAAATAAGTTCAATTAAAATAAATACATTTTAATATCAGGGTAGCTGCATCAAGGCAGCCAAATCAAGTTTAGTAGTCTGATTCCTGCTTTAAAAGTAATCTACACACAGAGCAGGGATGTATAACATATGAATTCAACCAAATCAATGTATTTCCATACTTGTTTGATCTTTCAGAACATGTTATAAACTGTCATTTTTGGGGTGGGAATAAAGCTCTCATTTCCTTTTAGGAAAACAAAAAGCAGTTCTGATTGTCTGTCCATCTACACATCCCTAATTTTCTGCACATACACGTAGTACTATTTCTCATGAATCCCTGATGCTACCAAAAGATAAAAACCACAAATACAATTATTAGTGCTGTAATAATCTTATAATACAATTACAATCAAAACCCTTGGGTTGTACTTCTAATCCCATAAATCATTTGTTGTAAAATTTCATGCAATTTACCTAACTTCTTTTTGCCTCATTTACCAAAACTGAAAATTATAACTACTTGTAATCTTGTTGCAAGAATTTTGTAAGATAATTTAAGTTAGTATAAAATAGGTGCCACAGGAATAAAATCTAACTTTGTTGATTGCTATTACTTTTGATATCTTAGATGCATGATATCTAACACAATACAAAGAGATGATTTCTAAATCCATAAGGATACTAGTTCATGGAAGAGTTCAACAAGGCCTAGCGATTCCAGCTCTGCAGTCACAGTGCACCTTCAGAAGCCCTGCAACTAATCATGGACTAAATTGCTCAAAAGTGATCAAAGCTATTTCTGAACTGCCCCAGAGTCGGACTTCTTTGAAAACAGGAACTCCACTTCAGACAGAGCAAAGAAACCAGAATGTTCTTCTAGCCATGTCCTACCTAGAAAGAGAATCCAACTAGAGACCTCTGATGTATCAACTAACAGAAACCAAACTTGAGGAGTGACTGAGAAGAATCAGTGGGGGAAATGACCATGGTTAAAGCTTGGGATAGAAAATAAGTTCAATGATTCTTAAGTTCTTGTCTTCTCCACTTTTAGTGGCCAGAATACTAAATATTTATCACACAGGGTCACCATGTTAGGTCTCATTCACAATATTGCAAGAACTAATCTTCCTATATGGTCTATTGCAAAGAAATCTTCAGATAACTTTAAATTATATAAGCATCCTTTTTTGTTTAATTGATTTTAATTTTTAGAGTAATCTGAGTTTCACAGAAAAAATGCATGGAGATTACAGTTTCCATATAGCTGTTACTTCCATACATGCTCCCCATACACTTAAAAACAGGTTTAATGCAATAGACATTAATGATTGAATACCAAAGAAGTTGTGGCATGACATCAAAGACATCTTTCATTAGGAAACCAAAAGGTTATTAAAAAGACAAGAAAAAAAGAAAAGACAAAATTACATGTCAAAAGAGACACTGAAACCTATGCTGGAATATTGAGCAGCTAAAATAAAAGAAAGACATAATGAAGTTAAGAAATTAAATAGAAGATTTTTTTTTTTGGCAGTACTGGGGGTTGAACCCAGAGCCTCGCTCTTGCATGCTTTGTAAGTGCTGTACAACTAAACTGCTCTTCCCGCTCATTTTTTTTTTAACTTTTTGATACAGGGTTTCACTAAATTGTGCATAATGCCTCTGTTCTCAAACTTCCGAGCCACCTGCCTCTGCCTCCCAAGTCACTGGGATTACAAGCATGTGCCACCATGCCCAGTTAAACAGAACTATTCAAAAGGCAGCTCAAGAAGACAAAATCAAACATTATAAAGACATGTGCAAAGAACTGGAGACAGAAAACCAAAAGGTAAAAATACATTCTGTTTAAGGAATTGAAGAAAAACTTCAAGCCTTGAGTAGAGACAGAGAAGGATTCTGATGGGAAAGTACTAAACAACTCAGGAAATATCAAAAGAAAATGGAAGGAATACACAGTCATTATACCAGAAAGAATTGAACGATGACTAACCATTTCAAGAAGTTGCATATGATCAGGAACCAACAGTACTGAAGGACAAAGTGGACACTACCTTGAAAGGATTGATGAAACACAAGCCTCTAGGAATTGATGGAATAATAACTGAGATGTTTCAACAAAAACATGCAGCACTGGAAGTGCTAACTTATTTATGGCAAGAGATTTGGAAAATAGCCACCTGGCCAGCTGACTAGAGGAGATCCATGTTTATACCTATTCCCAAGAAAGATGATCCAACCAAATCTAGAAATTATTGAATGATATCACTAATATCACACACAAGCAAAATTTTGCTAAAGATCATTCAAAAGTGACTACAGCAGTGTATAGAAAAGGAACTGCCAGAAAAATGAAGCTGGATTCAGAAGAGGGCATGGAATAAGGAATATCATTGCTGATGTCAGATGGATATTAGCCAAAAGCAGAGAATACCAAAAAGATGTCTCTATATATTTTATTGACTATGAAAAGGCATTTGATTGTGTAAATCATAATACATTATGGATGACATTGTGAAGAAAGGGAATACCAAAGCACTTAATTGTACTCATGAGGACCAGGAGGCACTCATTTGAACAGAACAAGGAAACACTGCCTGGTTTAAAGTTAAGAAAGGTGTGCATCAGGGATGTATCTTTTCACCATACCTCTTCAAACTATATGCTGAGCAAATAATCTGAGATGCTGGACTTTATGAAGAGGAATGTGGCATCATGATTGGAGGAAGACTCAGTAATCTGCACTATGCAGATGATACAACTCTGCTTGCTGAAAATGAAGAGGATTTGAAACATTTACTGATGAATATCAAAGAACATAGCCTTCCCTATGGATTGTGCCTCAACATCAACAAAATTCCTTAGAACTGGATCAGCAAGCAACTTCATGATAAATAGAGAAAAGATTGAGGTTGTCCATGATTTTGCTTTACTTGGTTCTACAATCAACACCCATGGATACAGCAGTCAAGAAATCAAAAGATGCACTACTTTGGGAAAAGCTGTTGCAAAAGGACTCTTTAAAGTATTGAAAAATAAAGATGTCACATTGAAGATGAAGGTGTGCCTGACTCGTGCGATGGTACTTTCAGTCATATCATTCGGTTGTGAAAGCTAGATATTGGATAAGGGAGAAAGGAGAAGAACTAATGCTTCTGAATTATAGTGCTGGAGATGAATATGGAATATACCATGGACTGCCAAAAGAACCTACAGATGTGTCCTAGAAGAAGTGCAACCAGTGCTCCTTGGAAGTAAAGATGGGTAGATTGTGTCTTGTGTATTTTGGACATGTCAGGAGGGACCAATCCCTAGAGAAGGATATCGTGTTTAGGAGGGTGACGGGTCAATGAAATAAAAGAAGACCCTCAACTAGATGGATTGACACAATGTCTGCAACAATGGGTTAAGATCATGTTCCTGGCACAGAATCAGGGAATGTTTTGTTCTTTTGAACACAGGGTCACTTTGAGTCAGACTCAATTTGATGGCACATAACAACAATAACCCATACATGCACCACCTTCCCCATCAACAATGTCTCCCACCAAAGTGGCATATTTGTTACAATCAGTGAATTTTTGCCCAATATTTGCACATATTTATCATAAAAATCCATAATTAATATTTGTTCTTGGTGTTATACATTCAGTGATTTTGGACAAATGTATAATGACATATATCCATCATTATAGTGTCTTACAATGTAATTTTACTGCCCTAAAAATCCTCTATTCTCTATTCCTGTACTCCCAAATCCATGGCAACCACTGATTTTTTTTAGTGTCTCTATACTTTTACCTTTCTAATATAAAAATTAGGGGGTTGGGGTTTATCTTAGTTGGTAGAGTGCTGCTCCACACTTTCTAAGGATCTGAGTTTGATCCCCAGCACTGCAAAAATAGAAGGATGTGGCAACCCACTCCCCTAAACAATCCTGAAACAATCAGCCATTGAAACCCTGTGAAGGCCACTATGAGTCAGCTCCAACTGGACTGTACCTAACAACAACATACAACAAAATATAAAAATTGGTTGGAATCATATAGTGTGCTTGTAGCCTTTTCAGGTTAGTATCTTTCACTTAATAATATATCTTTAAAGTTCCTCATGTCTTTTCATGACTTGACAGCTGATTTCTTTTAGGACTGGATAATATTCCATTACCTAGATATACCACGGTTTATTTATCTTTTCACCTACTGAAAGACATTTTGGTTACTTTCAAATTCTGGAAATTATAAATAAAGCTGCTATAATCATTCATTTGCCTGCAGCTGTAGCTCTGTGGCATCTGATCCCATCAGATCTCAGAAGCTAAGCAGGGTTGGGCCTGGTTAGTACTTGGATAGGAGACATCCTGGGAACACCAGCTGCTGTAGGCTTGGGAGAAGGACCTGGCAACCCACTCCCAGAAATCAATCTGCCATTAAAAACCCTATGAACAACAGAGAAGCACTGTTTCACCTGTTGTACGTAAGGTCACTATGAGTTGGATACCGACTCGACGGCACCTAACAACAACAACAATGATCATTCATTTGCAGGTTTTTCTGTGGTAATAATTTTTTAATTCCTTTGGATAAATAACAAAGAGCATAATTCTAGGGATGTATGGTAACAGTATTTTTTTCTTAATAGTAAACTGCCAAAATCTTCCAAAGAGAATGTACTGTTTTCCTCCTCACCGACAATGAACAAGAGTTCCTCTTGCTCCAAATCCTTTCTAACATTTAATATAGTCAGTGTTTTGAATTTTAGCCATTTTAATTGGCATATGATAGTATTTTATTGTTGTTATAATTTGTAATTTCCTTGTGGCGTATGATGTAGAGCATCTTTTCACATATTTATCTGCCATCTCTAAATCTTCAGTGAGGTATCTGTTCTGATATTTTGCCTATTTTTAAATCAATTTGTTCATTTTCTTATTGTTGAGATTTAATAGCTCTTTGTATTTTTTGGATGATTGCCCTTATTAGATATAATATTTATAAATATTTTCCTAGTCTGAGACTTGGGTTTTCATTCTCCTGTGTCTTTTATAAAATAATTTTTAATTTTAATCAAGTCCAACTTAGTTATTTCATTTATGAACAATGCCTTTGGTTTTATATAAAAAGTAATAATCATACCAAAGATCATCCAATTTTTTCCTGTTATTTTATAAGGGATTTGTACTGTTGCCTGTTAGGACTCTATAATGTCCATGGATCTTATATTCCACAAACCTATAGATGTATAATCCATTTTGAGTTAATTTTTTAAAGGTATGTTTCTAAATTATTCCTTTTGCACATGGATGAAAATGCTATCTATTCCCCATTGTATTGACTTTGCTCCTTTGCCAAAGATCAGTCATGAATATTTTTATTGGTGTATATCAAGGCTTTCTATTCTACATCACTGATCTACTTTTCTATCCTTTCAACAATATCCTACTCTTTTGATTACTAGAGATTTATAGGGAATCTTGAATGTAAGTATTGTTATCCCTCAAAAATATTCTTCTCCTTCAATATTTTATTGACTATTGGGAGTCTTTTGCCGCTCCACATAAAGTCTAAAATCAATATGTTTATGTCACAGGCATACGAAAATATGTTCAACATCACTAACCATAAAGGAAATGTAAACCATCACCTCATATCTGTTAAGATGGCTATTAATAAAAAAAAAACAGATAAAACAAACTTCAACTCTGTCCTTGGTGATGCTAATTTAGAATAAGACAGCCAGCTTTCCTCTTCTGTGTAGATGGGCTTGGATCATTTGCTTTCATTAGCTGTCTTTGGGACCCTTTTTGTAGTCATGACCTCATCCTGCTACACAAAGGGTTTATCAGACCTCTTAACCTTACAGAGCCTATAGCCCTAGCTCTGTGGTATCTGATCCCATCAGTTCTCCAAAACTAAGCAGGGTGGGGACTGGTTAGTACTTGGATGGGAGACTGCCTAGGAACACCAGATAGTATAGTTTTGGGAGTAGGACCCAGCAACCCACTCCCCAAATCAATCTGCCATGGACAACCCTATGACTAGCAGAGAAGCATTGGCAACAGTGTTTTGCCTGTTGTACATAGGTCGCTCTGAGTTGGATACCGACTCCATGCACCTAACAACAACAACTTTCCAGAGGTTCATTGTTCTTTGATAATTTTCAAGGCTTCAATAATGATATGAGGTTACTAACCAGTTAGGTTTATTTATGGGTAATTAAGAAAACATTAGTAATCATGAGGACAGCTAGTGCTAAACTCTTTCAATTTATTTAAGTAAGAATTTGAATATTCCTAATAACTTTTCCCCCCATCTGTTAGCTTGTCATGCTGTGGGGGCTTTCCTGTTGCTGTGAGGCTGATAGCTATGGCACTGGTATTTCTGATACCAGCAGGGCCACTCATGATGGACAGGTTTCAGCTGAGCTTCCAAACTAAGACAGACTAGGCAGAAGTACCTGGCAGCCCACTCCAGAAACAATTAGCCATTAAAACCCTACGAATAGCAGAGAAGCACGGTCAAACATAGAGGCAGAGAATGAGCCCCTCAGGATGGAAGACACTCAATGAATGACTGGGAAAGAATTGGTACCTCAAAGTAGAATTGACCATAATGATGAGGTTGGAGTAAAGTCCCTGGGACCTACTTTTGCTGATGTGGCATGACTCAAAATGAGAAGAAATACAGTGGCTGTAAAATGGGCTCAAACATAAAAAGATGGTGTGCGTGGCACAGTGTTGCATAGTGTTTTGTTCTGTTACACATATGGTCAGTGAGTTAGATCTGACTTGATGGCACCTAACAAATGACTTTTTGTATCTGTCAAACTCCAGATGTGTCATTTACTAAGAACTGAGTCAATGTTTCTGGTGCTGTTTAAACCAAAACAATTTCATAGATCTACTCCCATCCAGGCGATGAAGTCAAGCACTAGTACTGACAAATACCTCTACCAAGATCTCTTCCTGCTAGTGACACTCTGTGAACAGGAAAGGAGAGGGAAGTTTTATTGCCTTGCCCTTCCCATTTGATATACCAGCCACATTCAAAGGTTTAAAGGTTCTAATGACTCAAAAGTAAGTTAGTTGGATAAAAATGTTCAAATACCAAAATTCCTTTCTGTCACTGTTATTTGTAAGTCAGAGAAGCAAAGTATCAGCATGTGGCTATCATATTTCCCTGTGGTAAATATTTGTAGAGAGGAAAGAGTCCAATTTCTCTGACAACTGAAATAGAAAGCTACAAAGGTCAATAAATGGAACTTCAAAATAAACTTCTTTCTCCCAAGGATGTAGAACAGTGTGAAATGGCCACCAATGTATGGAACCAACCAAGGTGCCCATCAACAGAAGAATGGATAAAAAAATTATGGTATATATACACAATGGAATACTACTCAGTAATAAAAAATGAAATAATATCATTTGCAGCAAAATGGATGGAACTGGAGAACATCATCTTAAGCAAATAAACACAAGCTCAAAAAGAGAAATACCACATGTTCTCAATCATATGTAGTAGCTGAATCTTACTAAAAGGAAGAAAAATCCTATACATAAATTGATATACAAAAAATGCACAATTAAAATTAGCAAAGGAGGGACAATACAAAGAATAGAAAGAAGGAGGGAGGAAACCAGCAAAGAGAAGTGAAGATCGCAGAAGGTGCCGTGGGGAGGAGAGTCAATGTAGAGGGATAAACGGGGAGAGAATAATCTCAGTGTAAATAATGCACCTTCATGAATACATTTGGAAAAATAGGGGAATATAACCCAAATATGTATTTTTGAGTTTTACTATATATTAGCCGTAAGGCTCCATAAACCTTGTGGGTTGATAAAAGTGTAGCCAGAAGTGATGTAATGGTTGCATAATGGAAAAAGCCAATGCTATATTACTCTGTTCTCCACCATCATTTACTAATAAAGGGAGAAAGTAATAACAACAACAACAACAACAATAATAATAATAATAATAGCCATATTGTGGCCCTTTTAAACTGTGTTTTTATATTAACAGATTGTTACATCTCTGATTTTTTCCTTCTTATGATGTTGTCCTCCTCTTTTTACAACCTATTTATTATTATTTCTTGTTGTTGAGCTCATTTTTGCATAATTCACACTACTCTCTTTTTACATAATATTGTTGATTCCCCTTAAATATGCTATGACTATGTATGTATTTCTCCTCTTTTCTCAATTATAAATGGCATATTCATAAAAGAAAAATTTAATGGCAGTTATAGCTTTTCCTAAAAGTTAGTACACCAGTTATGATATTTTTCTTAAAAAAGTTAAAAGAGGCCTAATTAGAAATAAATAAAATTCTGATGAGTTGCAACATACACTTATTTTTCTCCCAGAATTTTGAAAAATTCTTATTAAGTGCCTGGTTTTTCCTTTTCAGTTATGCCTTTATTTGTCAATGCTGTTTTTCACTTCTGCCTCTGAGAAAAATGAATAAGG
>VMDO01032247.1:0-19206 GCA_007922755.1 Pedetes capensis | reverse complement strand
CTCCTCCTCTTCCTCGTTCTTTCTTCTTCTCCTTCTTTAAACTCAAATGCACTAATCACAGCATAGAGATCACAACTGTGGAATGTTTAATGTTAAGCTATTTGGGAAAAAAATTTAAATCTCATACAGCCTATTGTAATTTTGTAGTTAATTTTCTTGCCAGTATTTTCAATGACCTGTGAGAAGGTAAAAATTACTAGTTACGATGTGGGTAATACAAAGTATCCTTTCATAATATGAAGTCTTATCAACTTTAACGCTAAGGTAAAGTTGTCGAGAATAGAATAGGTTGAGGGTCCCCAACCCTTGGGCCATGGACCAATACTGGTGTGAGTGGTGGGTGAGCAAAGCTCCATCTTTATTTATGGAGTCTGGGTGCTGATGATGTGACCATGTTGGTTCATTGTACAATGTTCCCCTCCAATAAACGGGCTTGAATCACCCCAGACCACCCCTGCTCTGTAGAAAAGTTGTCTTCCACAAACCAGACCCTGGTGCCAAAAAGGTTGGGGACTGCTAGTGTAGGTTACAGCAAGCAAGCAAACAAACAAATGAGTAAAAGTGACCAGCGGAATGTGCAGAAACTACTAAGTGAGGGTTTGGTGCTCATGGTTATGTCTTGCTTCATGGAGTCCCTAATGCCTAGCCCTAGGGTCAAGCCCAGTTCAGATGGGAGAGCTCTCTTGTCACTCTCTGCCATCTCATGTAAAATGGAAGTGGCCACAGGTGGAGGCAGCACTTGATGTTTAGGTTCCTGAACCACAACGTTGACCTAGATGTCAGCCATCTTTTGAATACAGACCAGTAGCCCACAGCAGTGGTGTGCTCCGCCTTCCTGCGATGGGTAGCTTATGGTTTGCTCCCCAAGGTTCATGTGCTAGAAACTTGGTCCCTAATGTGGCAGAGTTAAGGTGGTGGGACCTTTAAGAGGTGGGGCTTGGTGGAAGACAATTAGGCTTTGGGGCCTCTACCCTCATGAAGCCTGCAGCCATGGCCCTGTGGCATCTGATCCCGTCAGGTTTCGGAAACTAAGCAGGGTCGGGCCTGGTTAGTACTTGGATGGGAGACCGCCTCGGAACACCAGGTGTTGTAGGCTTGGGAGAAGGACCTGGCAACCCACTCCCAAAAAACAATCAGCCATTGAAAACCCTATGAATAGCAGAGAAGCACTGACAATAGTGCTTCACCTATTGTATGTAGGGTCGCCATGGGTTGGATGCCAACTCAAGGGCACCTAACAACAACAAAATCCCTCATGAATGGATTCCCGCTGGTCTTGCAGAGTGAGTCGGCCTGGTGGGAGTGGATTAGTTCATATGAGAGCAGACTGTTACAAAATGAGGGCGTCTGGTCCCTCCCTTTCGCTTGTTTCCTGCTCACTCTGTGATCTCCTCCCTGTGTGTTCCCATCACTGGAGATGCCATTTGTCCTAAGATCCTCGCTAGGGCTGAGCAGATGCCAGCAACCTATTGTTTGGATCCTCCTGCCACCAGCATCGTGAACCAAACAAACCTCTTTGTAAGTTACCCAGCCTCAGTTATTTTGCTATTGCAATGCATAATGGACTAAGACCCTTACCCTCTTAAGGATATAGCTGACACATGAGATTCCACTGTGCTTCTTCTAAAGCTTTTGGTTGGATTATGTCTCCAGACAAACTCTCACCTTCCTTTTGCCTTGGGTATCATCTCAAACTCCCTTTTTGGTAAGTTGGCAGTCTTTCCTTTCACTTCTTTCCCAGCTGCCATCCTCTGTCCTCTTCCAGTTGGTTCTAGTTGGGGATTTCCCATTTATGTTCCCCTCCAAACAGGCTCTTTCCATGCACCTGGCTTCACCATCCATATATTAGACACTGAGCCAGGGAAGAAACTCTTTGATTTTAAATTAATATTTTAAATAAAAATAACTTCTAAAAAATTTATTATGAAAGCAATGTATTCTCTATTTAAAAAAATAAAGAATGTTGAAGCCGGGCACGGCACACGCCTATAATACCAGCAGCTTGGGAGGTGGAGGCAGGAGGATCGCGAGTTTGAGACCATAGGCAGTCTGTGTAACTTAGTGAGACCTTGTCTCAAAAAGTAAAAAAAAAAATGGGCCAGGGATGCAGCTCAGTGGTCCAGCACTTCCAGAGCATGCAAGCACGAGACCCTGGGTTCAAACCCTAGTACCACACACACACACACACACACACACACACACACACACACACAAAGTTAAGAATGTTTTGACTTTTAGAAAAATAATATGGAACCCATAGTGCCATGCAGAGTCAACTACTGTTAAGACTTTGCTGTATACTGCAGTGATTTAATTAGATTTAAATCATATCCACCCTTTCGCTCCACCTATCCACCTTTAAAAGACAGGACTGGGCAGTGATAATATTATCTTATCTTCTTTTAAATACAAGTGTGTTATGAATTATCACTCATATTCACACATCGAAATATTCTTGCCTAGGATCTATTTTCTTCCTTTAGTCCTGAATGCCAAGTAGGCTTCCGTGACACGGAAGCAGCCCAACGGTTCAGCCTGCAGCTGAACCCTCGCCAGCCCTCACCCTCTTGCTGACCCTCCAGTTCATGCAGCTGTTGTTGGCAGAGGGTGTGGAGTCCTGCTCTGCCCTCAGATGACCGGCCAGAGGAGCCCCAGAGCCCGTGGCATGTGTCAGCTTTGGGCTCTTGGCCATAATCAGGGTGTGGGCACATGGAGAGAGTCAGCAACTGCAAAAGAGGAAAAAGGCACATTAGTGATGGAAGGCTCCGCAAGGAAGCGTTGAGGTCCCAGTGGAACTGCACACTGGAGACAGAGACAAAGCCACAGAGGGAGTCATACTTTTATAAGAAGTGCTTGCCTTGCAGGAGGAGTCAAACCTGGCAAAGGCTGAGGGGTAACGGGGCGTTGAAGATCAAAGACAGGCAATGAGTTACAGATCTGGGTCTTTTAAGAAGTGCGAATGAGGAACCAGGCAGAGACAGGGAATGGGTGCAGGCGCTGCATACAGAAAGCTCTTGATATAGTTTTATTTCCAGGGCAAGGTGAAGTCTGGGAGCCAAGCCCAAGGTCCTGCACAGAGACGGGCATAGAACAAGATGGCTCTTTTTTGCCCTTAGTGGATAAAAATAGGTAATTTTTATGCTGGAAAATTCCAAGTCAACATGACTCAGGTTAAACAAGAATTCTCAGGGGGCTGCTATGGGAGACTCTTCTTCCATAGGAGATTCTTGGTCCACTGAGGAAATTGAACAATTTCCTTCTCTTTCTTTTCTCTTGAATGTCGCTAAGCCCAGTGCCCTGGCATATAGTTGTTGTTGTTGTTGTTGTTGTTAGGTACCATCGAGTCGGTATCCGACTCATAGTGACCCTCATAGGGTTTTCAATGGGGACTGTTTCGGGATTGCCTTGGGAGTGGATTGCCAGGCCCTTCTCCCATTTTTGTGGTGCTGGGAATTGAACTCGAGACCTCAGAGATTGCAGTGCAGCGCTCTACCAACTGAGCTGAATCCCAGCCCCTGACATATAGTACACAGTGGAAAACATTTGTTGAGTGAATAAATGAATAGATTCTCCAGGGATAATGATTGATTAAAGTAGCAGTTGGTCCGCTTAGACTGCTTAACTTACCTTGTCTTCCTGTGGGATGAACACACCAAATGAACCTCACTGCCCCTGGCACATGCCCCAACCCTGCTGCCCTTCCCACCCCAGGCAAAGGTCACTTGGGGCTTCTCCCCACGGATTAGGAGGGCTTCCTTTTCCCATTCAGTCTGGAAATCCCCAGAGCTGAGGCTTGTGAACCTCACTTGCATCTTGGAAGACAGTAACAGTTCTTGGCTAAGGCCTAGGAGAGCAAGAATTCACCACCAATCGGTAAAATCAAGTCAAACGTACTCCCAGAGGCAGCAGTTGTTGTTGTTGTTGTTAGGTGCCGTCGAGTCGGTATCTGACTCGTAGCAACCCTCATAGGGTTTTCAATGGCTGACTGTTTCAGGATAGAGGCAGCAGAGGATTTGGAAATAGGACGGACACCTCGCTGCTGACCACCAGATTGCATGATCACCGGTGAGGTCACGGCTAAGTGGAAAATGCCCGGAGAAAACTGGAGGTGAGACACGGGCCAGTCAGGCAACATAATGAGCAGCCCCCTCCCCGGCTCATTGCCCTACCTGCTCCCATCTTCTCAGATTGGATCCTAATGCAAGTTTACAGAAAGTCAGCTGGAGCCTGTCATCCATGTAATTCGGCTCACATTGCCTGCAGCTCCTAGGAGCTCAAATAAACAGAAGGACTAATATTACTACTGAAAATGTAATTGGGGCATTCATTGTCAAGTACGAGTGAATTGCCTCACCCTCACCATATGGCCAGGACTGATTAACACCTAGAAGAAATCACTGAAAACCTTGAAAATCAGAATGGATGGCTCAGATCATAATGAGAAACGTTTCTTTGGTGGTGGGCTGGGGGATGTGGCTGGGAGTTTACTAAACATCCCCAAACTCTCATTCAGATTAGAAGAGAGATGTTTTTAGTGTAGAAGTGTGTCACGAATGCAAAACCAATTATGTTGTTGTTGTTGTTGTGTACCGTCGAGTCGGTATCCGACTCATAGCGACCCTCATAGGGTTTTCAATGGCTGAGTGCTTCGGGATTGCCTTGGGAGTGGATTGCCAGGCCCTGCTCCCATTTTTGCGGTGCTGGGAATTGAACTCGGGGCCTCAGAGACTGCAGCGCAGGGCTCTACCCACTGAGCTAAATCCCAGCCCAAAACCAATTATAAGATTTACAAATTGGAATGATCATCAGATTGGGTAATGCTCTTTCTTTGTTTCTGTTGTAACTGTGAGGGTTGATGGGAAGTCTCCACTGAGGCTGGCGGGTTCAGAAATTGTCAGGGATGGCCTTAGCTCATTGATTGAAAATCCTTTTTTCATAAGGTACTCGTTGGCTGGAAGGAAGATCATGCAGTGTGACTTCCTCTCCTAGGGTTAAAGTGATAGAAGCGATAGACTTTCTGGGCTGGGCCAAACAGGGTGGTGGTGTTAGGTGCTGTCGAGTCAGTATCCGACTCATAGCGACCCTACGTACAACAGGCGAAACACTATTGTCAGTGCTTTTCTGCTGTTCATAGGGTTTTCAATGGCAGATTGAATTTTGGGAGTGGGTTGCCAGGTCCTTCTCCCAAGCCTACAGCCCCTGGTGTTCCTAGGCGGAACACCAGGTTAATCCCATCTCAGCAGTCCTGGGAGAGACAGGGCAGGAAATAGCTTCATTTATGGAACGTTTTGAGTCTCCTGCTCATTGAGCTCTGAATGCTGATGAGACAGGATAGAAATGACTCCTCTAGAGGAAAACTAGGTGTCCCACAAGCAGAGCAGACCAGGACTACCTGTGGGAGATGCTGGGAGGGACAAAAATGTTTTCTCCCTGTCAGAAAGATTTGAAAGCTTCTGATTTGAAGAAAAGCAAAAAGCACATTTTAATTTTAAGGAATGCAATCATCATAAAAACGTGCACTATTTCAAATGATAAAGGTTTGTTTGAGAGCTTGAAGTTTTTCTTGAAAGTAGAATGAGGAAAACCAGAGTCATAGAAAACATTGCTTATCAACAGTTAATGACAGTTAATGACTGTGCATCTGTCACCCTTACTTTAAGATGGACTTCGCAGCCGGATGTGGTGGCTCATGCCTTTAATCCTAGAGACTCAGGAAGTGGAGGCAGGAGGATAGCAAGTTTGAGGCCAGAGGCAGCCTGCTTAACTTAATGAGACCCTCTCTCAAGATAAAAAGGAAAATATGAGCTTGGGGTTGCAGCTCAGTGGTAGAGCAATTGCAAAGTATGTGCAAGACCCTGGGTTCAATCTCCAAGTGCAAAAAAAAAAAAAAAAATTGGTAATTGGTTAATATTAATGCTTTATTTGTTTAATAATTTGTTTATTAAAAGGAGTTTCTTTTCATGGAGGCATCCTAGTTATGGGACGTGGCAGAGAAATGTCATAGTTGCTGTTGGTGGCTGTTTATATTGCATCCCATAACCGGGTGCCAGAGAGCTTGGTGTCCAAAATCTAAATTGTAAGCAGAGTGGGGAGGCCTTTCAGGGCTACTTCTGCAAACCTGAGCTTCACAGAAGGGGTGGTGCCACAGAATGTGTGCCCAGGCAAGGCCTGAAGGGTCGGAGGTAATTTGGATAGGAAATTCCTCTCCTGTGAAGTGTCTGGCCCTTTCAAGGTCAGCTCTGATTTAAGTATTTATGCAAAGGCAGAGTATTCCAGTTGATCTATTAAAAATAAAATCAAGATATGCTTAGGAACAAGTCTTAGTCTTAACACTTGAAACACTCCTTTTATCATCAATTATACCTGCCTTTGATCTTCATCTTGCCCTAAAAATGTTTCTCATCATTATGTCTATGCAGCTGAATTTCAACTGTTCAGGAAATAACTTCAGAAATGAGGGTTTGGTAGTCCCAAGACATGGGCACCTGACTTAGAAACACCCAGATGCACAGGCAAAGCTGCAAGAGATATTTTCACCCCCTTTTCTTCTGCCTCCATTGTAGTGTGGCTGGCAATGGGCATTGTGTAGAGACAGGCAGGCTCTGCAGCCAGGTCAGGTCCCTCTGTGGGATTGGATGGCCCCAGGCAGCCCAGCTTCTATTCTGGGCTCTGCCCTGTCGGCCTCCTGGCTGGTGACAGGTGCCTGAAGGCTCTCAGGGCGTGGTCCTCAAGGAGCGGCTGCAGCTGCTGCCCTCCATCTTTCCCTTGCTCATTTTCTGATGGCCTCTTCCTCCATCTCTCATTTTCGTCCTGGCTAAAAGGCCACTATTCTAACTGGAGACTTTCTATTTCCACCTTCAGGACTGCATCAGTCTCTACCAGAGCATCTTTAAAGATACCCTTACTTTAAGATGTAAAGTCCATCTTAAAGTAAGGATAACAACTCTGCCTGCAATATTTCTGTTGTTAGGTGGCCTTCAGCCAATTCCAGCTCCTAGCAACCCTGTGTACAACAGGTGAAATAGGATCAGACACTGTCCCATGCCTGGCATTATGTCAATGTTTCTCTGGTAGTCATAGGATTTTCAGTGGCTGATTGTTTTGGGAGTGGGCTACTGGGTCCTTCTCCCAAGCCTACAGTACGTGGTGTTCCCAGGCGGTCTTCCATCCAAGTACTAACCAGGCCTGACCCTGCTTAGCTTCCGAGATCAAACAGGATTAGACACCAGGGTGATATGGCGGTAGAGAATATTTTTAGCATAATTTAAAAAATTGATGTTTAATATTCCTTGAACTCTTCAATGCTAAGTACTTCAAAGAAATTATCCTTCTGAACCACTTCATTTGGACCATTCAGATCAATACATTATTTGATCTTAGGTTGATACAGTTGCTTTTTCAAGGAGCTGTTAACAAAAGACCTGGAGAAATCTCCAGGACTACAGGAAGGACACGGGCCTCATTTGCATTCAGAGAAAAGGAAGAGGACTTGGCTTGGCTAAGTCCCATGTCACCTGAAATATTGGCCTCCCCTCCATGGTGTTATTACAGACTGACTAAACCAGCTGTTGGGGATCATGGTATGTGCTGAGCTGCTGGGTTTTGATATGAACGACTTGCTGGAATCCTATGGCTAGACCACCCCGTCGGCAGGGAGCAGATATTCCTACCATCTATAACTCGGGGAAGATCAGTAATCCCTGGACAAAGAATGAGTTCCTGGCCTGGAAGACGGCATGGAGAAAATACTGTGCATCTGCGTCTCATGGATGAGTAGACACCCAAGTGGCCTGCCCGGCTCGGAACCAGTCATGTCTAGAATTCAGTTGTGAGGATTTCTGTGTTGTGATTTTTCCTATGTATCCCCAGCGGTAGTAGATATCTGATGTTTTTGCCTTCCCAGTATTCATTCCCTCCACTTTCTTTCCTTTTCTTTTTCTTTCCTTCCTTCCTTTCTTTCTTTCTTTCTTTCTTTCTTTCTTTCTTTCTTTTTTTTTTTGCAGTACTGGGGGTTGAACCCAGGGCTTCTCACCTGTATGCTTTGCAAGTGCTGGGCCACTGAGCTGCGGCCCCAGCCCATTTTTTTTTTCTTTTTTGAGACAGGGTCTCCCTAAATTACTCAGACTGCGTCTGGTCTCGAACTTGTGGTTCTCCTGCCTCTGCCTCCTGAGTTGCTGGGATTATAGGCGTGCGCCGCCACGCTCGGCTATTCCCTCTACTTTCTGCTAATAGCACCTTTAATTTCACTCTGGGCCATGGGATGCTCCACACATTCCATGGGTTTCAGACAGAGCTGCTCCATCCCATAGCTTCATGGATGTGCATGTGACGTGTGACACACACCTGGCCAATGAGAGCAGGTATGCCACTGGCCACAGTGAGTGGTTCATGGCTGAGCATATGACCCCAGCTGGGCCAGTCAGAGCCAGCCTCAGGATTTAGGAGGGTTATTAGAAGAGAGCCATCCTCTTCCCTTTGGTATGAACAAGCCCAGAGTGTCTGGGGGCTGCCATTTTGAGAATGAATTGTATAGAGGAAAACAGAGTCAAAAAAAGGGCGTTTGAATCTTAAGGACATTCTTTGAGCCTTTGAATCCAGCCATACTCAAACTGAGAATATACCTATGTGTCTTCAATTGTGGGAACTCAAATATTCCCTTTGTGCTTTAAGTCAGTTTCTGTCATTTGTCCTAAAGGTATCTTGTGAAATGGACAAGCTGCCTCGTCTATCAGTGTGTGGCATCCGGGAAGGCTGTATGCCTCTGCTTGCAGTGAAATGCATTGTGAGGAGACAGCAACAACTCCAGGAACTGAAGTAGATCCCACAGGAAGGAATCTGCAGGGCAGGAAGTGGATGCCAGCATTCCAGGGCCGGATCACTGGCGAAGGCAGTAGCTGCACAGATAGGGAACATGTCTGTTCTCGGCAGATTCTCACAAATAACCTGTAAAGGAACCTAGTCAAAGGCTCTGCCTATTAGAAAAATTTGGCCATTAACAACAGTGATACCCATGTTCACATTAGTAGTACTTACCATAGGCAAAAGGTAGAAGCAACCCAAGTATTCACTGTCAGATGAATAAAAGAGATGTGGTGTATATGCATGATGGAATATTATTCAGCTTTTAAAAAAAGGAAGGAAATTCTGACACATGCTATACCATGGAGAAGCCTTAAGGACTTTGCACTAAATGAAATAAGGCAGCTACAAAAGACAAAATTCAGCATGATTCTACTTATATAAGGTACATAGAATAGTTAAACTCATGTTGTTGTTAGGTGCCCTCAAGTTAGTGCTTCTCTGCCACTCATAGAATTTTCAATGGTGGACTGATTTTTGGGAGTGGGTTGCCAGGTCCTTCTCCCAAGTCTACAGCACCTGGTGTTCCCAGGCGGTCTCCCATCCAAGTACTAACCAGGCCTGAACATGTTTAGCTTCTGAGATCTGATGGGATTGGATGCCACAGGGTTATGGCTGCACACCGTCAAACTCATAGAAACAGAAAAATGGTAGCTTCCAGGGCCTGGGGGTTATTGTTATCACATGAAGTTATTGTTCAATAATATGGAGTTTTAGTTTTGCAAGATGAAATAGTTTTTGAAATTGGTTTCATGACACTGTGACTACCGAACGGTAGAGTCCTAGGGTCTGTGCCAAGACTCTTAATGGGTTTTCTCTGAGGCAGTCTCTTTATCAACCATGGGTACCTAGAGCATCAGGAGATCTGCCAATTCATATGGCCCCACGAGCAGGTTCTGGGTCGACAGCCTGGACCTGGTACAGAGCTGTCACCTCCTCCAGGACATACCCTAAAACAACGGCATGAATAAGCAGGTACCTCCTGGATTTCAGAGTAAAAATCACTGGAAGCTTTGTCCTAGGAGACATCTCAGGGTACAGCAGTGACAGCTTCTGCTACACAAGGCCAAAATTACCCATGGTCTGAAGTAATTTTTGTAAATTCAAGATCGCATAATTTTTAAAATTTAGTAGATCAAATTTTCTTAAACGTTTCAATCAATGCCAAAAATACTCAAAAAAATGCCAGACCACACACTGATATTAACGTACTTTAAGAGGTGTGAATTATTTTTTCATTATCTCTGCTTTTTTCAATAACACCATTCTGTTGTTGTTGTTGTTAGGTGCTGTTGAGTCAGTATCTGACTCATAGCGACCCTCATAGGGTTTTCAATGGCTGACTGTTTCGGGATTGCCTTAGGGAGTGGATTGCCAGGCTCTTCTCCCATTTTTGCGGTGCTGGGAATCGAACTCAGGACCTCAGAGACTGCAGAGCAGCACTCTACCAACTGAGCTAAATCCCAGCCCCAACGCCTTTCTAGGAGAATAATTTCAAATAGAGTTGACTGGTTGGAAATTCAAGTGCACGTCTGTCATCCCAGCGACTTGGGAGGCTGAAGCAAGGCAGATCACGGGTTTGAGGCCAGAAGCAGCCTGTGCAATTTAATGAGACCCTGTCTCAAAAAAAAAAAAAAAAAAAAAATTCAAAAGGGGCTGGAGGTGCAGCTCAGACATGGAGCATTTGCCTAGCACAGGTGCAGCTATTCAGGCCAAAACTTCCCAGAGGACCTAACAAAAGGCATCAGAAACTAGTGAGAGAGTCCACTGAATAGTTAACCATTTATTTGCTGGGTCAGTGGAGTTTTCTAAATTTGTTTCCACGAGCAGGATTTTAAAGGAGCACATAATTTTCAGTTTCTTCAAACTCAATTTCTTTTCCTGGAGAACTTATTTGTTAAAGAAAATAAAGGCAGAACCTTCTAAAGTCCCTGGGTTGCAGTTCGTCTTGTGGATGAAGCTTTGCTGTGTAACCTTGTGATGTGAGTGTCTGATGCACTGGGTGCTGTGCTGTCAAACGTGCCAAGTCACAGAGCCAAGCAAGTGTGGCAGCAATCCATGCTCAGATGAGAGCGTTTCCTCCAGGACTGAGCACCCACCTGACCAGAGGCAGGAGGAAGTTACACAAATGGGTGCTTCCGGGGCGCACATCACTTACTACTCATGCATCCATTCTTTTCCCAAGGTTACACTCACAGCCCTCAGGGGCTCCCTAGGACCAGCTGATGGAGGAAACCAGCGTGGGCCTGACTTACGTTAGACTGTCGCGATATCTTGGGCTGACTCCTACTGCAGTACAACATGGACCGGAAGTGGCCCTGCCGTTGAGGGGCGCACACACCCTCTCTATCCTGAGCTGCTGCTTTCTATGGAGCATGGAGGGCCCCAGGGAAAGACCTACTTGGGCTCCTGAGCAGTGGCTAAATTTGCCTGGTGTGTCAGGACCTTGGAAGAAGTTATTTGTACAGCGGTCTGGGAACAAAGTATGCAAATGGACCCAGTGGAATGATCTAAAGTGTGAGACTTGGTGTCATGTGTTGAGACTCACCAGAGAGCATCCACCCCAGAAGAAGCCCTAAACAACCAGGTAGACTCACTTTACAGGTGTCAGCCAGCCTCTGTCCTTGGTCATCCCTGAGTGTGTCCAGCACCATCCCATGGCCTGGGGACCCAGAGAGAAAAAAGGGGAAGAAAAGAGAAAGCTAGCCCAGTACCAGCGTTCCTGTCCACTAAAAAGTGATGAATGGCCTTTGCCACATGTTCCTGCCACCATTTTGTTTTGCCCAAGCGCATGGGGCCAAGCAACTGTGGGACTGAGCTCTCTGAAACTGTGAGCTAAACTAAATAATTTCTCCCTCTAAGTTATTTATCTCAGGTATTTAGTTATAGTGACGAGAATAGTAACTGACACAGTGGGAGACATGGAAGCTATGCGTGGGCCCACAAGAACCAGATCCCTCCCACCAAGGCTAATTTAGCTACTGCTCTGCCTACCAGCAGCAGAGGCTAATACTGGACTCTATGATACAGTGCTATCTTGGGATACAGAACAGTATCAGACCATTGTTAGTGAGCCCATTCATGAACCAGGTCCAGCTCCTGACCTAAAAGGACATCAGAGTGTACTCCTAAAGGCATAGCTTGGTACCCACTTCAAGATGACACTGTGGGGGTTGGGTAACTGTCCTTGTGTATAGACTTTGGAACCAACTATCGTTATATAGTCATTATATATGGACTATCCCTGAGATGAAGGGGCTGGGGTTTAGCTCAGTTGGTAGAGTGATATTCTGCACTCTCTGAGGACCTGGGTATGATTCCCAGTACCACAAAACAAACAAACAAACAAAAACAAGCAAGCAAACAAAAAACCAAAAAAAAAAAAAAAAAAAAAAAAAAAAAAAAAAAAAAAAAAAAGAAAGAAAAGAAAGAGACATGGGAATCCATTCCTGAGGCAACCCTGAAATGATCAGCCATTGAAAACCCTTTACGGGTCACTATATAGTAGATACTACTGGAGGGCACCTAACAGTAAGGGTGCACATCTCTTTGTTGGAGGGCTGCCCTCAGGTGGCCACAGCTGGAAGTGTTGCAGAATTTTCATTCCCTTAGGGTTAGTCCTTGGCCAATGACTAATGACTGACTTATTGTTGTTGTTGTTAGGTGCCGTCGAGTCAGTATCCCACTCATAGTGACCCTCTGTTCAACAGGGGAAACACTATTGTCAGTGCTTCTCTGCCGTTCGTAGGGTTTTCAATGGCAGATTGATTTTTGGGAGGGGGTTGCCAGGTCCTTCTCCCAAGCCTAAAGCACCTGGTGTTCCCAGGTGGTCTCCCATCCAGGTACTAACCAGGCCCAACCCTGCTTAGCTTCCGAGATCTGACGGGATCGGATGCCACAGGGCTAGGGCTGCAGGCAATGACTGATGTATACTGGGGTATAAATATTCCAGCCCTGTTTTTCTTCTCTTTCTGCTAAATAAGACAATTCTAAAATGTGACCTGTGTTGTTTCCAGAGCTTCTCTGTGGGACTGAGTCCAAATTACCCTAGGTGGGACTCTATTTCAAATTGTACCCTTACTTGGCCACCTTTGGATTCTAGCACTATTCCTCTTCCAATTTTTTCCCTAATAAATCACTTTGATATGAATTCTTATCTCAATGTGTGGTGGTGAAGTCAACCTAACACATTTCCTTAGGTGTCTGGAATGAAAGTCCCAGATATATTAAATCTGTAATTAGAGTTTAAATGTCTGTGGGAATTTAATTAATTTTCTAAGTAATGTTAAATGGTGAAAGATGATTTGATTGGGTAAGAGTTCATTGGCATATTAATAAGGGGAAGAATAAAAATGATTGTTCTTTTTTATACAAAATTTGTTAGGCATACAAATAAAGTAGGTTATTAGGTTTCAATTTATAATTTTAATACACTTGACTTGATTAAAACAAAAAAATACTTTTAGGAACTCGTTTCCAGGCTGGAGAGTCCTTTTGGGGCAGTAGAACCTCATTATACTTTGAAAAAAATAATTGTTGAATGAATCCACTCAAGGAATGTCTGTATGTTTATAAATATCTGCAGCTATGTGCTTCATTGTAAATGTGAGTTATCAAATATATCCAGTGATATATGTAAAATACTCAAGTCAATATCAAAATGTCAAGTCTGAACTAAAAATTAGAAGCACTCATAAATTATCCCAGATACTCATTTACCAAACGAGACAACTAATTACAATTATGCTCATCGATGCATATAAAATAGGTAGTTCAGCATAAAAGTGAATCTGTGAAAAGGCTCATCAATAATCATAAATGCAAGCTATCATTACACCCCATTCTGCTAATCATCTGAGGGAACTACAAGTTTAAAATCTGAAATTTCACCTTGAAACTAAAAGGTGGGATAGACGCAGTTGAATATATTTGCAGCTGTGTCTGTTTTTCTAAGCACACTGTTCAGTCTTACCAAGGATTTGAGGGTAGAATTCAGAAGATGAAATGTGGCAGTATTTATTTTTGTTCAGTAATGGGCAATAGAAATTTTGTCTGCATTTTCTTAAATTATATGGAACAATAAAACAATTACTGCCTTAGGAGACGCACATGTGCTATAAGAAGTTAGGGTTTAAATGCTTATCTTTGGTGAATGACTGGTTGTGGTGACAGATCTCTCATCCTTTAAGTCAGAATTAGTCTCTGCTTTATAACAAAGTGGGGGCTGGCTGGGAATAAGCTTATATGCACCCCTTTCTCTGGGGGTGACAAAAGGGAAAGAATCACAGCAGAGAAACACAAATTATTTGACAGTTGTACTGGTGAGTGATTTAAAAAATTTTTTTTAAACAGTAATTTAAATATTCAAGTGTGCTCTTCAGTGCGTAACTTTTGAAGCACAGTTTACACAATTCCTTCGCACAGAATATTTTTAATTATACCTGTTCAATTGTTTCAATGTAGTCATTCAGAAGTGTTAGAAAGATAGACCAGGTAAACAAATGCGTATTATAAATGATAATTTAGGTAACCACAAATATTAAGTCAAAATTGAAGTATTTCAGAAATAGATTTTTTTCTCAGTTCAAAAATATTTAAAGCATTTATTATACTTTAAAATTGAGCAAATGTAATCCCTACTTTAAGGAAGTTAATGAATTTATTTTGCTGTGCCAGAACCTAGGGTTTCGAATGAGCTCAGCAAGCACTTTATTGTTGTGAGGTGTCATTGAGTCCCGTCTGACTCATAGTCACCCTGTGTATAACAGAACAGAACACTCCCTGACACTGTGTCAAGCACATGAATTTAAGGCCATTGTTGCAGGCACTGTGTCAATCCTTCTGGTTGAGGGTCTTCCTTGTTTTTGTTGACCAGCCACTCACCCAAACAAGATGTTTTTCTCCAGAGATTGGTCCTTTCTGACTACATGTTCAAAACATATAAGGTTCAATTTAGCCATCCTTGCTTCCAAGAAGCACCCTGGTTGCACTTCTTCAGGACAGATCTATTGGTTCTTTTGGCAGTCCATGGTATATTCAATATTTGTCTCCAACATCATAGTTCAAAAGCATCAATTCTTCTCCTGTCTCCCTTACTCAACGTCCAGCTTTCACAACCATAGGATGTGACCATAGCATGAGTCAGGCACACATTCGTCTTCAGCGTGACATCTTTACTTTTCAAAACTTTAAAGAGATCTTTTGCAACAACTTTGCCCAATGCAATGCATCTTTTGATTTCTTGCTGGTGCATCCATGGATGTTGATTATAGAACCAAGTAAAGCAAAATCTTGGACAACCTCAATCTTTTCTCCTTTTATCATGAAGTTGCATACTGACCCAATTGTAAGGACTTTTGTTTTGTTGATGTTTAGTCGAATTCCATACTGAAGGCTGTGTTCTTTGATCTTCATCAGTAAATGTTTCAAAACCTCTTCAGTTTCAGCAAGCAGAGCCGTGTCATCTGTATAATGCAGGTTGTTAATGAGTTTCCTCCAATCCTGATGCCACATTCTTCTTCATAAAGTCCAGCTTCTCAGAATATTTGCTCAAAACAGAGATTAAAGAGGTATGTTGAAAAGATACAGCCTTGACACACTTTTCTTGACTTTAAACCAGGCAGTGTTTCCTTGTTCTGTTTGAACAACTGCCTCCTGATCCATGTACAGATTCCTGTGAGTGCACTTAAGTGTTCTGGTATTCCCATTCTTTGCAATGTTATCCGTAATTTGTTGTGATCCACACAGTCAAATGCTTTTGCATGGTCAATAAAGCACAGATAGACATCTTTTTGGTATTCTCTGCTTTCGACTAATATCCATCTAACATCAGCAATGATGTCCCTAGTTCTACTCCCTCCTCTGAATCTGGCTTGATTTTCTTGTGGTTCGTTGTTAATATACTGCTGTAGTTGCTTTTCAATGACCTTTAGCAAAATTTTACTTGCATTTACCACTTATTTGAAAGAGGGAATTGTCTCCTAGCAGCCATACCATTTGTAAAGATATTCTCCATGGAAGCCTATGGCAGTTAATGTCTACAACCATATCACCCTGGTGTTCGATCTCGTCAGATCTTGGAAGCTAAGCTGGTGGGCCTGGTTAGTACTGAATGGGAGATTGCCTGGGAATACTAGGCTTGGGAGAAGGATGCAATAGCTCACTCCTGAACCAATCAGCTACTGCAAAGCCCTAAGAATGGCAGAGAAGCACTGACAATTGGCATGGCACAGTGTCTGGTAGTGTTTCATCTATTGCCCATAGGGTCCTTATGAGTCAGACTCAACTCGATGGGACCTAACAACAACAAGGAAGTTAATTTTTAAATACTTTCTAGAGAAAGAAGTGAAAAAAGAAAATAGAGTTAATGAATGGACTAGAATGAAAAGGAATTAGAAACTAAATGTGAGCACGTAGTAGTCTCCTGAGAGAAGCAAAAAGATAGAATCTTCAGGAAAGGAATCCAAGAGAAGTTTCCAAACTTATTTAGTAGACCATGCAAAAATAAAAAAAGATAATATAACTGTTTTATGAATTCACTTTCAGAAGTGTTTTCATGCTTTTTGGCAATGCCTGGGACAGATGGTAGTTAAATTGGTCACTGTTCTCCAAACTGTGACTTTCTTCCTGGTGTAGACATGAATAGACGGTCAGGACATCTTCCCAGGCTTTTTCGTTTAGTGTTTTTGTCCTGTAACTTAATCTTACCTAGCAGTTATAAAGACGTTCTTCTGTATTGTATTTAAAAGCTGTATCGTTTTTCTCTTTATATTTAGGTCGTTAATTCCCTTGGAACGGATTAGTTGGCATACAGAAGATTTTCTTTGTAGGGATCCCATTTTTACCCAAGCACCATATATTGAAGTCACCTTTTCTCACTGTCTCTCATTCCTTATCTGTCCTTTACCAAGTCTCAATAAATGTAGAGGTCTGTTTCTTCCTTCTGGTGTGTCTTAGTAGTCCATCTGTCTGAGCCAATATCGTATTGGCTTAATTATCGAAGCTCTATAATAAGTTTTGATATTTGATAGAAGCAAATCTATCGTGTTACTGGGGGACATGGGTCCTGTGTTACTGCCTTCTGTAGGAGGGGTCCAGGAAGTCACAGCAAACCTTGGTTCTTGGTCTCACTTATAAATGATTTTGCAAACAGAACCCAAACGGAACTTAAAGTTGATGGTAGATTTTAGAATGAAAAGGAGAACAAGAGCAAGAGCAGATAGGCTTGGGGTAAACAGGTTGGGGCATAGGCTGGCAGAGAGAGAGAGAGAGAGAGAGAAAGAGAGAGAGAGAGAGAGAGAGAGAGGGGCAGGCAGACAGACAGACAGGCTGGGGAGGTAGATTGGCATGAGGAGAGGGAAGATGGATCGGTAAAGAGAGAAAGTCACGCTTGCTGATATAGAAACCAGAAACTGGGCCGGCCCAGCAGCGGAGATCCATGGCATTATGCATCCACGTGGGGGTGAGAAATCATGCAGATTCATCAACGAGGCTGCAGCATCTCCGGATATCTGTGTAGGCTGCGGATAGCTGCAGACATCTGTAGACTTCTGTAGGTGGCTCTGACCTTTGCTGTAAGCCGCAGATGCCTGGACACTGGAAACATCTATGGATAGTGTGGACTGCACGCAGTGGAGAGCTGTGGGTACTGAGGACTCTGGACACTGCTCCAAGGGGAGGGACTTTTGGGGTTTTTAAGTCCCTATCTCATTAAGGCCTGCAGCCATAGCCCTGTGGCATCCAATCCCATCAAATCTCCAAAGCTAAGCAGGGTAGGGCCTGGTTACCACTTGGATGGGAGACCACTTGAGAACATCAGATACTGAAGGCTTGGGAGAAGGACCTGGCAACCCACGCCCAAAAAAATCAATCTGCCATTGAAAACCCTATGAATAGCAGAGAAGCACTGACAAAATGTTTTGCCTGTTGTACACAGGGTTGCTATGAGTCATATACCGACTTGAGGGCACCTAATAACAACAATCTCATTAAGGGGACAGCTATTTCTCCCCTCTCTTTGATCTTGTCTTCAAGCATGTTGGCTTCCTTCCACCCCTCAGGCTGGCCAGTGTGGGCTGTAAAACTGGTCTTTCTGTTTGTCATAGGAGGGGTCCTGTTTCAACTGAGGGTCCCTTCCCAGGGTCAGACATTTGTAAAGGTGCCAAAGGTTGCAGACCAGGTTATTTGCAAGAGGGAATTATCTCCTAGCAGCTATGCATTTGTAAAGCTATTCTCCATGGGGAAGCCCTGACCGTCAGACCAAGGCCTTTGTCTCAGAGGAAGGTTAAGTTGGTATTCACATGACAGGTAGCTGGGAAGCGTGCAGAGGAGCTGGGAGGTGGCTGGCTATAGAAACCTCGATTCCCTTCCTTCCTGCCTATTATATCCCTCTAACATCTGTATTTTTCTTATTTGTTTAGAATCAGTTTGTCAGTTTTTACAAAAACAAAACAACTGTTGCTATTTTCTTTATTATGACATTGATTCTATAAATCATTTTGTGATTGATTTGGAACTCTGAGGCTGAACAATTCTTGAACAGAGTGGGATCTCTCCATTTAAAACATGTCTTGACTTCTGGTTTAAGATGGTGGGTTAAAGACAGCTCTGTGTTACGTGATTAAACAAACGAGTTGGAATAGGAGGGTTGTTGTTGTTGTTAGGTGCCGTCGAGTCGAGTCCGACTCATAGCGACCCAGGCAAACGATCTTATTTATGTTGAAGCCCATTGTTGCAGACACTGTGTCAATCCATCTGGTGGAGGGTTTTCCTCTTTTACTTTGATCTGCCACTCTCCGAAACATGATGTCCTTCTCCAGGGATTGATCTCTCCTGACTACATGTCCAAAATATGTAAGACGCAGTTTAGCCATTCTTGCTTCCAAGGAGCACTCTGGTTGCACTTCTTCTAGGACAGATTTGTTGGTTCTTTTGGCAGTCCATGGTATATTCAATAGACGTCTCCAACACCACAACTCAAAAGCATCAATTCTTTTTCTGTCTCTCTTGTTCAATGTCCAGCTTTCACAACCATATGATGCCACTGAAAACACCATGGCATGAGTCAGACGCACCTTCGTCTTCAATGTGACATCTTTGCTTTTCAATACTCTAAAGAGATCTTTTGCCACAGCTTTTCCTAGAGCAACGCGTCTTTTGATTTCTTGACTGCTGCTTCCACGGGTGTTGATTATAGAGCCAAGCAAAGCAAAATCTTGGACAACCTCAATCTTTTCTCCATTTATTGTGAAGTTGCGTGCTGACCCAGTGGTAAGGATTTTTGTTTTGTTGATGTTTAGTCGTAACCCATATTGAAGGCTATGATCTTTGATCTTCATCAGTAAATGT